>CM070746.1:18756711-18918750 GCA_036346245.1 Bonia amplexicaulis
TTGGTTCTCGTTTCTCAATATGTATGATGTCTCTGTTTCACGATCAGTTCCTTTCCACCCCAAGCAAACGTGCACGAATTTGTTTGCTGTGTGGATCAGTTCCTAAAACCACTCAGTGAAACAAGTTCACACGTAAAGCTTTTCTCAATCAGAAATACTACAATCACAATAATACATGGGCATCCGCTTCAAACTATGATACTTAGCCATGAGTCAACGAGCATGATAAGACATGAGTGCTCGGCAGATCAACTCTCAGCATGCATGATTAATACATTTTGCATCCACTTCAAGGTCACTGACGAATTCACAAAGTTGTTTTTCCAGTACGAAAAAAAGAATAGGAAAATGGTGCGGCACAATGCTCATAAGGTTTGATCTTTTCTGTCCTTGCTAGCCGAGGATTATCAGAAATGCAAACTGCTGCATGCCTCTCAACACAACTCGATCGGTCACTGACTGCTACTGGCTGCAGTAGTTTCCCTGCACTTGATGTTGATGCGCATGGCTCCCTCTACCGACTGTCAAATCAAAACCGTATGCTTGTACCAAAAAAGCCGTGCAAGTTAGCCAAGATTTCTCAAAAACATGCTTGAAATTTCTATCAGTCTCTGTATATACCTTGTGTTAATGGTATTAGCCATATTTTTTTATTGTATTAGAGTTTAGTTTTGTGTCCCCTTTGTACCATATATATATTGTCTATTGAACCTCTTGAATATACATAATATTCATATATGGTATCAGAGCTTAGGTTAGGTTAGAGTTTACTGTAGTCACCGTCGTCGCTACCTTCTAGCTCTCGATCCTCTTCTGTTGCCGCTGCCCCTGGGAGGCGCGATCTTCACTCCCGAGGCTGCCACCTCTTTTCGGTCGCGTCGGATCCCGTCGTCACCGTGCCGTCCCAGGCTACCGCGTCCACGCCGCACCGCCACACCGATCCGCACTCGCCGCCAACCCGCATCGAATCCTGCCGCCTTCTACCAGATCCGCCACTCCGACACTGTCCTGTTGCCGAATCCGTGTGGATCCGCAGCTACCAGCCATGGGCCGAATCCGCCGCCGCCGCTCTTGGATCCAACCCGACGCCGCCTGATCCCGCTATGGCACGCCTAATGCTCCGCAAGCCTCTCCATTGACACCGCCTCCCCGGGATCCGGTCTCCCATTTGGCCGCGCTCGACACCGCCAAATCCCACCGCCGCCATCGGATCCTACCATCATGTGCCACCTCCCAACCGGATCCGAACTCCCCACCGCCCCTCAATGGTGCCAGCTCCCTCGATGCGCCAGGTCGCAACCGCTGCCTCTTCAGCAGTTGCTGCTCCCCCCCTTGCCTTTGGCTCCGCCTTCTCGCTCCTCCTCGCTCTCCTCACCATCGCCTGAGAAAAGGAGGGGGAGTGGGGGGAAGTGCGTTCGGGGAGTCAGTCTTTGAGTCATTTGCTAATTGTTTAGTTTTCTGTTGCGTTCATCTGTAACCTCTATCTTTCAGTTCGTCTAAGCCATGCAAGTTTATAAATTTAATGTCAATCACAGAAGCATAGGAATTTTCTTTTTATATGACAGCAGTCGTCGCTCTTCCCTCTGAGCCGCGTGCAGATCATAAAAGTCGTTATGATGCCGCCGCTTCTCTCTGAGCCATCGTCCCGAGCTTCTAAGGCCGTGGTGCTTCTGTTGCGCTTCTTATGCACTGCGCCGCCACCGTCTTGGGTTCGATATGTGCTGTCGTGCTTCTATATATTCCTCTTCGGGTTGATTTGACATTTTTCTCTATCCAAGAGCTGCACGCTACAACGACATTATCAAGACTCGGACTTCGGATTTTTTCTATTTTAGAGTAATCCCTTTTAAAATGCAATGTTATTGCATAGACCTTGTATTTGGGGGTTTTGAAGAGTATTAGTGATATTTTCTATTGTACTAGGATTTAGTCTTGTATCCCCTTTGTACCCTATATTTTGCCCATTGGGCCTCTTGAATACACACACAATATTCATAACACCTTACACTGACTTTAAACTAACCTAATCCTCCGTACAATTACTCAGATAGATACTATAATACATGTGATTATATTTGAAAATAGAGTTGTGTTTGTGAGGCAGCTCTAATATGTTTGATTAAAGGTACAAATGTACTTCTGATGTAACTATGGGTGAGTTCTTTTGGGATGTGGCTTATGGTTGTGGTTTTTGAATTCTGACCTATTTGAGAGAGGCAGTACGTAGAGGAAAATAATCGTATGCAATTTTGGTTAGTACAGTTGAACTCTGTATAGTTTGTACTACAATCTTCCAGTAGACCACACCTTGAAAAAATGCATTATTTAATGCGAGTTACTGTAGAAGTCTAAGCCTAAGCCTAGCTTAAGCAGATCCAAACACACCCTATAACATCTCTTATATTTAAATTTGAGTATCTTAATCGGTATAATATGGACCCACTATAATCAACATTATAGATCTTTTCCTTTTTCACCGATGGACGTGGTAATTTATAGCCTTTAAAACCAAACGTGGTGTTTTTTTACTTTGTTTTAATAATAGAATAATAGATAGTATTGTGTAGAAGTTGTCCATTGCAAGGATGTAAGATCGAGAAGGCTGATAGTATTGTGTAGAAGTTGTCCATTGCAAGGATGTAAGATCGAGAAGGCTGATTAAAGGGGGTAAATGGTCGTTTCTAAAAATCTCTCTTTTAAAATCTACTTTAGCTATTTGGCTAAACACAAGTATATAATGCGGAAGCTTAAATCAAATTGGTTTAGCACAAATAAAACCTAAATCAATTAAGTTTGCCTAAGTGCACCAACAATACTAGGCTATGTCAAGTTTTGCAATTCTAGGTTGACAAGAAATCAAATTAATTATATGTATGTAAATTGCTTGAATGTAAATTGAGCACAAGAAAAACAGACCACAAAAGATACGGTCGCTTTTTATCGTGGTGTTCGGAGACTTGCCGGTCTCCCCTAGTCCACATTGAGGTTAGCCCAAACGAATTGGACCAGCTCCACGAATTAAGCCGAAACACCTCAATACACTAGTGGTAGCTCTTTCCCACTCCGGGTAGGTGAGCTGCAACCTTCGCAACTTTGCCGAGTCTTCTCACAACCTTCTTTGAGAAGATCACCGCGCACGACGCCTACAACGCCGTCTAGGAGTCGGCAAACTCCAAGAGTAACAAGTCAAACCCCTCGCTTGACTCTCACCACATGCAACGGATGCACAAGCTCAATTAGACACTAAGTCCACCTATATATGCAACACATGCATTCTAGGTCCCTTCTCCTCCCTCATAAAGTGCAACACATGTTCAATTGAGTGGAGAACCTCACACTAGCTTAAGGAATAGAAGAATAGCACCAGCAACCTTCTCTCAACAGCCCTTGAGGAGGTATTTATACACTTTCCTCAAAAACTAGCTGTTGGAGAGAAGAAAAGACAGGAATCAGCCCGAGGGCCAGAACCACGCCAACATATGGTCGGTACTTCCACCCTCCTAACGGCTACAAAAACTAGCCGTTGGATTGAAAAACTAGACCGCCCACGCAGGAACCGGTCTGACCGCCAGGTCCGGTCAAACCGCAAATGCACCGGTCAGATCGCTTTTAGAAAAATAGCACATTCGCTCTCTGAAAAAATGTATCGCGAGAGGAACGGTGGATTTAGTATCTACTTGAGCTCGCGCACTCGTTGCACATAGTGAGAGTCAAGCAGGGGCTTGACTTATTACTCTTAGAGGTTGCCGAGTCCTAGACAATGTTGGAGGTGTCGTGTGTGTTGATCTTCTCAAAGAAGGTTTATGACAATGTTGCCAAGTCTCCAAACATCATGGTAAAAAGGAACTGTGTCATGTCAATTATGGTTTATTCTCTTGTGCTCAATTTACATTCATAGAATTAAATTGATTGCTTGTCATCCTAAGATTGCAAACCTTGATATGGACTTAGGTGAACCTAGTACATTTAGGCTTTATTTGTGCTAAACTAAATTGAGTTAAACTTCCGCATTGTGTACTTGGTTTAGCCAAATAATTGATAGAAGAGAAATTTTTAAGACCACATATTCACCCTCTCTAGTCGATCTCCTCGATCTTACAGTGAGCTTCAGGAGCCAACGAACCAGACCCACAAAATCTCCAAACATGCAGCCCATATGCGTTCGAAGTTGTCTTCAACCTCCAGCCATTTAAGTTGCCATTGAAAGGTCATCTTCAACCTCCAGCAGTTCAGCCGCCTGAGCAAAGCATGCATGGTGGCCCCAATCCTTCCCACCGTTCTTGGTGACTCCATATGGGTCTAATGGCTCGCTGGATCGAAGTTGGGGCAAGTGCCCACCCTACCTGGAGGGCTGGCCCCACCTTACTTCTCATGTATGCACCCTTTCTCTCCAATCCATGCACCCTTCGGTCAATGGTAGCCAACCCTCCTCCATATTCATAGGCCATGCTATTCCTCATAGTCGACTACAACATTGTCCGTCACTAGCATCACTATATTTCTCATCATCCTATGCTATCTCACCCTCTTCTTCCGCCCTATAACTCCCCTCTATAGTCATTGGCCCGCTACTCTCCTCGTTGCTAGTATGACACAACTTATCGTTGGTATCAATACCATTTTGCTACTCCTCATCACCATATTGGTCTCCTCACCCTCCTTTTTGCCCTGCAAATCCTCCAATGTCTTTATTGTAGTTGCCACCCTCGTTACAACCTAAAGTAAGAGATGTGCGCTTTAGAGTTTGACCTACTCTCTTGTATAGGAGTGGCCCGCTACCCTCTTTGTCGCTTGCACAACACCACTCGCCACTAGCATCACTACCTTTCTACTACTTCTCATCACCCTATTGGTCGCCTCATTATTTATTCCTTCCCATAACTTCTATATAGTATTCTTGTAACCGTCGTTCGCTTAAGGCATGCATAATGGTACATGTCAGTTGTTTGTAAGTCTATGTGATAAGAATTAAATAATCTATTGGATACTATTTTAATACTCAATTAAGGTCTCATAACAATGTGGTCGTGAAACTACTAAAGACTACATTACCCGAGTACCCCTGGTCGAAGGGTCACTATTCATTCAACGATTAGTCACCACTCGGAGATCTTACAAACTGATATGTTGGCCCACCTCTAAGCAACTTCTTTAGCGCGGTAGGATAAAGCATGTGCTTTATCTTTCTCCTAACAACATGATGACTCGACCTTACGTCTCTGGCAGCAACCGTTCGCTCAACCGGACGTGAGGAATCAACAAGACGTCTGCTCACATGGACAATTGACACTTCTTCGACGCTATTTAAGTCTGGCGAGAGAAGACACACAGACAGATTATAGAGAATCAGAAAAGATGTCTCAACCGCATAGCAAATTACAGAGACAAGAAGTAGCGATCATAGAGATAGTAGCATACATTTTGTAATTTCTCATCGAGAGTATCTTGTAACCAATTCATGGTAATAAAGATAGTCTACATTCCCCTTTTAAATCCTTGTATGAGACTTAGTTTTTTCTCACAATTCGTAAGATCACGATTTGACTGTTAACACTATACCATATAGGATTTTGGATGGTGCAGAGAAGAGAGAAAGATATTGTTTACTATTTAACAGACAAATTTTTACTGTGTATACCATTGTATACACAATTATGTGGATAATTCATTAATTATATGAGGTTATTATAGATAACTGTATAGACAACCCATTATATAGATTATCTTTATTTCTATATATAGATAATATAGAGGTGTATTACAGATAATTATCGCCTATACTGTTATACATATACTTAGATACATAGATGTCTGTTACGGACAACTGTATGAGACTCTTCGGCCCTGTACCTACTCTCCTGATATTCCTATAACCGTCAGTCCGTCACCGCACTGGAGCCTAAAACAATACCATGTGCGCTCGACGAGGCACGACCTTGAATTCTAGAGCAGAGAAAAACATCTTTTGTGATAATAATACAAAAACCAAAATTGCGTGTGTGTGTGTGTGTGTTTTGCAAATACGCCCCTCTGCATTCGCAATGCACCCAGAACAGCTGCACAGCAGGGGATGCTGGGGATGCCGTACACGGTCAAGCTTCTTTCTCCAATTGAAAAACTCCTTTCAAGCAAAGCGCATCACACGCAGTCCCCCTCACGCACCTCGCCTTCCCGAAAAAGACGATAAGAAAGGCAAACAAGGCAGTTTTACTTAGGCCCCAACCCCTCGGTCTCCACCACCACCTCCTCTCCAGTAGCAGCGGACCAGCAGTCGCTGGTAGGGGCACCGCACTAGCGCCTCCTGTCCCCTTCCCCCATCTCCTCCCCAACCAAACCCTCGCGGGGGGGAGCGAAGCGATGGCGCTGCAGGCGGCGAGGGCGTGGGCGGCGTCCGTCCTCCCGCCGGAGCTCGCCGCCGCCGCCGGGGGCGACCCGCTCGCCGCGCTCGCCGCCACCGCCGCGGCGCTCGTCGCCGGCCTGCTCATCCTCGCCGTATGGTTACGATCCGGCGGGAGCTCGCCGTCCAAGCCGGTCGCCGCACCGCTCCGCCCGCCGCCTGTCAATGTCGACGCCGACGCCGACGACGGCCGCAAGCGCGTCACCATCTTCTTCGGCACGCAGACCGGCACCGCCGAGGGCTTCGCCAAGGTCGCTGTCCGATCCAATCCGAAAGTTTGCGTGTTTTTTTAGTGGGAGTGCCTTTTTCTGATTCGATTCGGTTCGGTTGGGATTTGATTGGTGCAGGCGATAGCGGAGGAGGCGAGGGCGCGCTACGAGAAGGCGGTGTTCAAAGTGGTGGATCTGGTAATTGTGCATGATCCGTATGTGTACGTGTGTTCAATTGCTTGTTTCACGTCGGTGTTGGGAATTTGAGAGAGATGTGTGGGACATCTATACTCTGTAGGACGATTATGCTGCGGAGGACGAGGAGTACGAGGAGAAGCTGAAGAAGGAAACAGTCGTGCTGTTCTTCTTAGCAACGTGAGTTCTCATCGTTTTGATTCGTAGCTTGCTGAATTGTGCCTTCCGTTGCTTGTGCCTTAATTCCACAACCCACCTGCCTTTTGTTGTAAAGCTCAAGTGAATCGTGTGTCAGTACAAAATTTGTTTGAGATTCCAAAGCCACGTAAATTACTCTAACATAGTTAAAGTTTCCGTACTTTTAACCCACTAGTGATCATTACAACTGGGAATGATGCGATAGCTTAATGGTAAAGGCATTCATTGTTAACTGAGTTGGAGTTATCTGTGACGATTTTTTTTGGAAAGAATCACACCCATTTATTCATGTCCAAATTCTAATGAACAACACAATGTTGTCAAATGGGAATGTTGTTTTCAGTGAAAGAAAGTAGCTAACTTCTGCAAAACTTTTATTTTGTATGAGCTATGTGTATTCATATTTCATCTCTTGTAGTCGGATTCATCTATCTATAACTTTTGTGGCTAATTATGTTTGATGACCACAGATATGGGGATGGGGAACCCACTGATAATGCGGCAAGATTCTACAAATGGTTCACTGAGGTTTGTAAATTTTTTGTCATTGACATGTGCTCACTATTAACTACAGCATTTTATGGCTTCTTTAATTTTTGCACTGAAACAGGGGAAGGAGAAGGAAGTTTGGCTTAAGGATCTTAAGTACGCTGTCTTTGGCCTTGGGAACAGGCAATATGAGCATTTTAATAAGGTTTGTTTGATTGAATATGAAATGCTACTGATTTGATAAATGCTGATTAGTGTTATGGTAATTGATACTCGGCTTATCTGCATGGAAAATATAGGTTGCAAAGGTGGTGGATGAGCTACTACAGGAGCAGGGTAAGTACTTCAATTTACACTACTTTCCAAGAAAAGTTGGGAAAATAGAACAAGTGCACTCCCAATGTAGCAGTTTCTGTAGGTGGACAGTATCACATTTTGTAATGATCCAAGATGGCCGTGCTTCACATGACGCATACCAAATGTAATGATCCTTAGATCATTACGGGCTAAACACTGTCAGAAGGACAGCCGGGCTGCGTCGGCTTGATTGGGATGAGAGGTAGACTATAGATGAGGGAGAAGAACCTTGGGAGAGACTAGATTAATTCATCTTCACTGCTTGATACCAATGGTAGCATGCGGCTCCTCTTTTATAGAGGTGGAGCCCCTAACAACTCAATCTAATCTTACCTTCCTAATAGATAAGATTCTATCCTAACAATAGCTTGGTTGCTAACGAAACGTAATCTAATCCTTAATTAGGCTGGCCAAGGAAGGTTCATCGCTGATGCTACAGTACCCACGAGTACTGTCCATGCGCATTATTTTCTGACAACTTCACCCTCCCTTTGGATGGCTTGCATGTTGGACAAAGGAAGGGAGAAGTTGTCATGTGCAGCTACACTGTTCACGTGAACAGTGCTATGCGGTTACTGTTTGCATGGCATGCACCGATTTGGTTGGATTAGTTTTCTTAGAGATAAGATTAGATTGGTTAGGATAATGTATTTTCATAATATTAGAAATAAGTTTCCTATGGGTTAAGCCATCCAATCTATATAAGGATGGGAATATCTCATTTTATTATGCAAGGAAGCAATGAAGATGAATTAATCTAGTCTCTCTCCCAAAGCTTCACCCTCATCTATAGTCTGCCCCTCATCCCAATCAAACCAACGCCACCTCCTGACAGTGCTTACGAGGATCATTACATTTGGTATCAGAGCCAACACCATGGCTTTTGCTGCTGAGTTGTTGGACTTGATGAAGGCTGACAATGAGAAGATGATGGCCACCACCGAGAAGATGAAGGCCATCCTAGAGAAGATGATGGCAACTGTTAGGGACGTGGGCCAGGGTCCATGACCCATTAGGGGCTGAAAACAAGGAGGGGCAGCATCATATCTTCATATTAGAAATAGTTAAATGCATATCTTCACATTATGAATGATTAGATGCATATCTTTATATTTGGATAGTATAGATACTATCTTGTCCTTAGTGATTGGTTGCATTAGATGAGATAGTTTCCATATTGTTAGGGATTAACCTCATCTATATAAAGAGAGGAGCCGCACTATTTTAATCAAGCAATAAGAACAAAGTTATTCGAGTCTCCTCCTAGGTTCTTCCCCCCAGTCCATGATCTCCCCTTTCTCCTAAAGTCTCTCCCCTTTAGCCGTGCCGCCCTGGCCATCTTTTGTATGGTATTTACCCCGTTCATAACAACTTGGTATTAGAGCCAACACCATGGCTTATGTTTACCAAAGATAAAATGTTATGCTGCCAAAGAGATAAAAGCCATAAGTGCCACCTTCGACAAGATGAACGCCAGTCTTGCCAACGTGCAGGCCACATTGGTGGGCATCGTAGCTATGGTAGCAAAATTTATGGAAAAGGAGGAGAAGGCACGAATAGCTGTTGTTGCGCAATCTGTGTCGGCACCACTGGCTGACTGGCACCACCTTCGCTGCCACCGACAACACTTCCCTCAACCTCATCGACTGTGGTTGCACTAATGACGCCCTTGCCAAGGATGAAGAAGGCCGTTGTCCAGCAGCCAGCCTCTCCACGTGGGCGGCCGACACCGTGCCTTTGGAGGTACGGAATGCGGTGGGTCATGTGTGGGAGGTCGCAATGTCATCACATCTCTCACCCATCCATTGCACCTCGTGATGGAAAGGGTAATAGCACTACCCTGCGCTCGCTCTCTTCATTGGCAGCGCCTTCGTCAATGTCGGGCAACGCTAAGGTTCACATGCCTTCGCTATCAACTACCGTCGGTTGCCTACTATGCACTAACGCAAGACGTCGCGGCTGCTCGTCTCGGTGGGGCTTCCAAGGGTTGCTGCCATGGCTACCACCAAACTCGAGGACGAGTTGTTGCAAAAGGAGGGTGAAGTGTTAGGGACGTGGGCCAGGGGGCCACAACCCATTAGGGGCTGTAAACAAGGAGGGGTAGCAGCATATCTTCATATCAGGAATAGTTAAATGCACATCTTCATATTATGAATCATTAAATGCATATCTTCGTATTTGGATAGTATAGATATTATCTTGTTTTTAGTGATTTGTTGCATTAGATATGATAGTTTCTATATTGTTAGGGGCTAACCTCATCTATATATAGAGGAGCCGCACCATTCTAATCAAGCAATAAGAAGAAATAGTTATTCTAGTCTCTCCCCCAAGTTCTTCCCAGTCCATAATCTCCCCTTTCTTCTAAAGGCTCTCCCCTTCAACCATGCCGTCCCGGCCATCTTCTGTATGAACTAAGATTCATAACAGCAACAATGGATGGAGCGGCGCTGTCCCTAGTGCCAAGGTCACCACCACTACTGCCATCAAAGGAGAGGATCGCTACCTCACGGCCATCTTCTCCATGCCATCGATCGACGTCGTGCCATTGGCATTGTGGAGCATGACTGCTACCGTGTAGGGGATAGCAACGTCATAGCCTCCCTCCCAACCGTGTAGGGGATAGCAACGTCGTAGCCTCCCTCCCAACACCATGGGCCATGGCGTCTCGGGGAGTGAAAGTGAAGGGTGTTCGTGCTGCCCCACGTTGGTTTCCTGCGATGAAGGTATTGTCCTCAGCGCCATGAACCCGGTGTCATCCACCCCATGGTCTACCTCCAAGGGCTATGTCCTATTGCAGTTGTGGTGCTTCCAAGGATTGCAACCATGGCCGTCACCATAGCTCGAGGACAAGCTGTTTGTTCAAAAGTCTGTTATGGAACATATGTTTGTTCTCTGTAGCGTATTTCCCCAATTATGCTGCACTGGTAGTTCTTTACTTAGTGCTTTAGTGAGCTCTTTGCATGATATATTCAGTGATGCATTCTTGGGTATAGTACAATAATTTGTTCCACTTTTCTGGTGATAGGCGTTACATAACAAGGTGCTACTTTTTGCTGCATGCTTCTGTGATTGATCCTGTAGTCATGATTCTCTTTATTTCTTTTGTATCTAGGTGGCAAGCGTCTTGTTCCTAGTGGCCTTGGAGATGATGATCAGTGCATTGAGGATGACTTCACTGCATGGTATGAAATTTTCCCTGATATAATCTGTTGTGTATTCTCTTTGCAATGGTACAGATCTATCATGCAGAGGCAAAAGTGGGTTGGGTAATATTTGTTTGCCTTTTTTCTATATCCGCAAGATCCAGGCTTGGGTGCCAAGTGATGGCTATGATTGGTCTGGATCTGGATACAGAACAAACCTTTTCTTTGTTGTACTCGTACCCTAAGATACCCCGATATGTGATCTGGATACGGTGATACCGTAATACGATATTTTGCAAAAACAAGAACACGGCGATACGACAAGTATATATGTATTTAAAAAATTTAAAAATGTAGACATGCTGCTTGTGCATTCTCCTCTGCTGCTATCATCTTTTTCAGCATGCATCCGATCTTGTGGCTAAGGTCGAGGGCCTTAGCAAATGGACACTCGGCATCGGAAGCCATGATGTTGGTTCTGATACCAAACTGTTAGGATCCTTGTGTGTAATGATCGGGTAAGTACTGTACAGAGGAGGGCCGGCATGGCATGACTGAATGAGAGAGGCTTTAGGAGAAAGGGGGGATCATGGACTGGTGGGAAGAACTTGAGAGAGAGACTAGAATAACCCTTTCTTCTTATTACTTAATAAAAAAGATACACTCCCATCCTTATATAGATTGGATGGCTTGATCCTTAAGAAACTTATCTATAATATTATGGAAATAGATTATCCTAATAAATCTAATCTTATTTATAAAGAAACTAATCCAACCAAATCGGGAAAACTAATCCAACCAAATCGGTGATGCGCGTGGATAAGAGATGCACACTGTTCAATGAACAGTAACACTGTACATGACAGCGAGAAACTAAGATTACCTTGATGAATCCTATATATTCTATTATTCTTTGCCTCCCTCAGTCACTACTTTTAGTTATGGACTGCATAATTGACATTTGACTTTGTTCATGAATTCTAATTCACAAAATATGAACGTTTACAGATAATATGAGATATGACAGATAACCTTGTTGTATGACTTACCTTGGTTGCAACCATAGTGTATGATAGACTGTGGGTGAATCACAATCTCAATGTTATCATATTCAGCACCAAATAATTAATGTGCTTTGATAACTTCTACACTCTTAAGAAATAAGAATCGAGTTGTCACTATAGTGCTTAATACAATCGAATAAGATTTCAGTAAATTTCAGAAAATTTGAGGAAACGCCTAACACCTTGCTGAATAGCGTAGCAGACTCTACTGTGATCTTCCCCATATTCCAGTTTGGGTGCTTTAAAGCATTAGCAACTTTTACTTCTTTCTGCGCGTCAACTGGCCTGTCCCTGTCATCATCAACAGATACAAGATGGAGTCCAATGCTTCCAGGACTAGTACAACATATATAACACATATGATAGTAGACTTACCTGAAAGCACCACCTGATGCAGTTAGAATAATGCGACCTTATATCACTTGAATCCTATATCAATAACCTTGAATAGGATAAATCTTTCCAACAAAAGCATTAGTGAACAATAAAATAACATATCATACAGAATTAGTCAATTAGATATAGTCATATAGTCAGATAGTCCAGCAACAATGCAACGTAACATAACATAGGATGATGCATAGGAATAGGTTACAAGGCACAAGGCCAAATTTAGTTGTTCCAAGGTTTCACCATAGAAAATATTAATAGGACTGAATTAAACTAATACTTGATTGCTCCAACTTGGATGGTCATTGCCCTTCCTCGTCTCCACATATGAACCCCCCAAATTCTGGCTCATCTAGTGTGAGATTAGCTGCTTCAAGAACGCCGACACCACCAAAGGACTCGAAGCCATCTCCCCTAACATCCCACATTCGGGTTGACCGCATGGAATAATTATCAGTTTCTTGATAGGAGATGCAAGTTGTTATGCACAAACACTAAATTCTCAGCACGTTCAGGCGTGAGCCTATTTCTCCTTATACTATGGACAAAACCATAGTCACTCTAATTTCTTTCACAGCAAGAAGATGATGAGTGCCCAAGTAACTCGAGAGCTAATGTTTTCAGCTCGGGGTCCTAACTTCATAAATGCCCTACCATTACTTTGGTTCAAGATAGGCTCTATCTTCAATTGAATCAAAATCATCATAGCCTTTCCCAAAGAGAGAAATTAGCAAATTGTTGCTCATTTTTTCTTAGGTCCTTCACAATAGGTTAAAAATTTTGTGAAGCATTTGTTCCTCATTTTTGAAATTTCAATGTCCTCATGGGGAGCTACATAGTTAGAAGTTTTAGAAAGCCAATTTTGACTATAGTACCTAAGAATGAAGACATGAATGGCAGATCAAAAATGTCAAGAAGTCAAGAAAGTGGGGATGAAATGACAAGAAGGAAAAAATAGTGGGTTTTTAGCTCGGATTTAGTGAGTACGCCAAACAATGGAGAGGGGTATTGCTTTTGCCCCCAGTCCCCCACCGATCTACTAAAATGCCATGAACAATGTCGTAAAAGATAGAGTCTTTCCATCATATCGATAAATGCAAGCTTTCACCTTCTCTATTATGGTGTCCCACATCTCATAGGCTCCAACCGCTTCTCAACATTGCTCTGCTCATGTTGGAGGAGAGCTGTCGTCAACATGTTGTATCTAGGAGGTACATACCCACCCATATTGTTGTTTGCAATAAAATTGTAAGATGATAATTTGGGTTTCTTGCCAAGTTGAAGGGAATGCCTGCAAATACAAGCACAACAACACAATGTAGCAAAAAGCAATTGACATGCTTCAAATAAAATGAGAACTGGAATTTGAGAATAATAAGATGCAATGTGCAAGCCTTCGGTGTAGAACATTTTTGCAATAAGAGCATCAGCCATTTGGCGAAGTTCAACGTGAAAACTTTCTACAATCCCTCTCTGCTGCTTTCTTCTCTTTGATGTCGATGTCGTGGCTCCGGAAAGGGCTAGTTGAAGCTCACTAACATGGGAACATTCCTAGGGGCGCTCATTCTAGCGACTGCATCAGTTGCAGCAACTTCATTGCGAAGTTGCTCAAGGACAGGCACTATCACCTTATGACATACCTTAACACTTTGGCCTGAAATCTTCAACAGATGTGCTTTCACTCTAGAATATCTCCCCGGTATAATGTGACCACAATATCAACATTCTGATTTTGCATTTCCTCTAAGACGGCCACCGGTTCTCCCAATTTTTTTTAACATGATTCCATAGAGGAAATCTATGGTTATCATTCTCCCCACTAGTCCTACCACCAACAAGAGAGGAATTGGCACTAGTACCAGTGCTAGCATGCACATCTATTGGAGTACTTCCACTTGCCATCCCTAATCAGAAGTGACCGACCTCGGCTATAACTTCAGCTGAAAATGGTTGTTGCTCACTACTACAAATGGTTGCTGCTCACTGCTGAAAATGGGTACCACAATGTTCAAGAGTCAGATGCATGTAAGTGGTATTACCTCTGGAACAGAATCCCCCAATGTCAACAGTGGATTCCATTCTTTACTATTGTGCATTACCTTACACAACTAATCTGAATGATCAACTAGACCAAATGGAATATTTCACCAAAGAACACGTCTAGCAATGATTTTAGTGAATGTCACAACTAAGCATGAAAACAACTCATTCATTAAAATCACCAATCAACATTGACAACTGTTTCGGATGCTCAATTAGACCAAATGCATAACTTCATTCCGACCGCGGAGGAACAACTAACCATGATTTAGAACAAGGAACAAGGGAATAGAGGTATTATTACCGCCGGTGAAGGTGCATGTCATGCCGATGACGAAGTTGATGGTGCATGTCACGCCGATGATGAAGCTGATGGCGACGGTGAAGAGGCCAAATGCTTCTGGTGATAATAGTGTAGAGATCACAGCACTGCACATGAACGAAGCAAGCCCATTAACACAGATTTCACGAAACAAAAAATTAACACCATAAAATTCAGGAGAGATGGGGAGAGTCGACCGATGAATGGCAGGACGAGGAGGAAGACATAGAGGGTGAGGGGCGAAAGGCGCCGCCGCCGCGAGAAATGCAAGGTCTCCAGGCGGTGGGAGCGGCGGCGGTGTGGTGACCTCTAGGCAGCGGGAAATGCAAGATCTCCATGCGGCGGCAGTGTGGTCACCTTCAGGCGGTGGGCAGCGGTGACTTCCAGACAGGGGCGGTGACGGCTAGCGAGGAGCGATGGTGTGGCTCGGTGCGATACGAATGTGGGATGCATGATCGCAATCAGGGTTGGGAATTGGGAGTAGTAGATGCAGGAGTGGGCTGGCTAGTGGCTATTGGGCCTGGTGAGGTGGGATGTGCCAAAACGTATCGGAGAAGTATCGCCAAGTATCGGAAATGTATTGGTTTTTTGTCTATTTTCTTTTTGGCTGAAATTCACCGATACTTCGCCGATACCATAATCGTTGTGTATCGGATACATATCGAATACGGGAACGGCAATTCAGCGGAGTATCGGTGCTTCTTAACTCGTACCTAAAACCTGGACTTTGATTTTTTGGCTAATCTGGTTCCGGAAAATGGGCACCCTAACAAAATCATGATACAGAAAAATAGATACCAAGAGAACTTGCATATGGTATGTTTGTAGGACTAGATAGATTTGTTTATTTTTTTATAAGAGTAAAGAGAACTGCTAGTATATTTTTTGTTGGACAAAAACAGCTAGTATATGTGTACTTTCAGGCATTGCAGTCTTCAACTCTTTTTTGATGTGTAATATGATAGTGTTATTAGCTACCTTCCTAAGTTGTGATTATATATAACGCCAGATATTTGCTAAGATAACTACAAATTATGATTTACTTATTTTGTTACATGTGATGGTTTAGACGGTTTAGATGGGTTATTGATCTTTTTACAACAATTGCCAATTCTATGTCCTGATTTATGCGGAATGCTACTTGATTTGTCAACACTCAAATTAATTTATATATAGAGCTTGGATGTATTTTTTTGGTATTTGTTACTTGTGTGTTATGATAATATTTGGTTAGATCCACAACCATATCCATATTTGGTTTATATCCAATCTGCACCGGATTCACAATGATCAAATTTTCCAAATTCTGAAGAAACATGGTTGCATATACGGTTTAGGATTTGGCATTGTTGTGTCCTGTTCTAAGTACTTTCATATTTTTCTACCTTTTGATGTATTAAACATTTGATAACTTCTTTTTTAGATTATAATGGAAACATTTTTTTATTTTACTGGAATTGGTAAAACATTTATGTAACTAGATTCCACAGCATAGCACAACACAGCACAGCAGTGTAAAGGAAGTCATAGGTAATACCCACTTTCATTGCTATCTATTGCCGTGAGTAAAGTGGAACTAAATGTATTCTGACTAGGACACAAGGTCATCTAGTTGGATCTGTTCTATCCCATAGATTCTTCTCTTTAGCTTGAAAGTCGCGCCTAAAATTATTACTCCTTGTCAAAATCTCTATACCGTTTGATGAACCTACGAATGTATTTTATCGATAAAGGGATGCTATATTATATTCTTGTTCATCAAACTGGTTGCTGCTTGAATGTCATGCCTAGCATGTAGTAAAAATTATTATATTTGTAATGGACATTATTTTATAGCATACGTTGTTTGAAACATTTATTAGTCAAATATTATTTTATCTCTTGGCTTACATATATGCGCTGGTATGTTCTGTAAATTCCGTTTTCTTATTTTATGGTTGTTCTGCAGTTTGAAAATCATAGTATGAATGATAATTGTTCTTTTCATTTCTTATAATATCTAGGAAAGAACAAGTATGGCCAGAATTGGACCAGCTGCTCCGTGACGATGACGATACGACTGGTGCATCAACCCCTTACACTGCTGCTATACCTGAATACAGAGTTGTATTTATTGATAAATCACATTTATCATTCCAAGATAAATCCTGGACACTTGCCAATGGCAATGGTGTTATTGATATTCATCACCCTTGCAGGTATTCATATGTCAAAGGATTTACCAGCACCTTCCTTCTATTTAGTTAGAATTCAGTATTTATGATATAGCTTATCTCTTTGTTGATTGTCAAGGTCTAATGTTGCTGTTCGAAAGGAACTCCATAAACCAGCTTCGGATCGCTCTTGTATTCATCTGGAATTTGATATTTCAGGCACTGGTCTTGGGTAAGTATCCATTGCCCAAACTTTGTAAAATGTCTCCCCAACTCTAGAACTTAAGAATGGAGTGGTTGGGATAGTTAGCCAATAAGTCTCTATCCCTAACCCACTAAATAGATAGAACAATCAGCCAACATCTAATTCTAATGGATACTATCCACTAGCATAATTAGGGGAACCTGTTAACCCCACACAACATAGGTTTTACACTCACTTAACTCGTACACGCTTTTCAAAGCACATGAGCCCGAACCCGCCAGGTCTTAGCTTTTGACTCACGTGATTTTCTCAGCATCTTCTTGACCTAAACCGCTCTCCCAAGCGCCACTCAAGCGACCCGGTTTTGATCCAACGAAATTTTCGGTATTTGGCTGACTAACAAAATATATTCTTGCATTGACCCAGTCTTCTTTTCTTTCAAGTAATCGACATGCTTACCACGTGTAGGTGCATCAATAACTTGCAACACATCGGCAAGTCTCCCGCTCCAGTTCTACCGAACCATGCCTCACTGAACCAAGCCACTTGTGCAATCCGTCACTCGAACCTTTGCTACAATATTCCTTGCCTTTCTTGTGCCATACTAGAGCTTAACCATCTCACCCAGCATACTTGACCGTTCTAGACCTCGGCTCCTCCATGAGTGTAGTCCAGTTCTCGTCGTTGACTATAGTTGACTCCAAGTTTTCATGCACATCTAAAAAACAAGAAATCAATTTTACGCACAAGTTTTCACAACTTGACCCATATTAACTCAACATGCTTCATGTAACATGAATGCACTGACGTAAGATCACTTTACCTAATCCATGATTAAATTCCCAAATTTCAAAACTCTCAGCCGAAATTCAGAAGAGCCGGTCTGACCGTTGAGCTCAGTCGGTTTGACCGCTCTGCACAGCCGGTTTGACCGCTCAGCAAAGCCGGTCTGACCGCCAGGAAGAAACCACAAACTGGAAATCCAAATCTTTCACAAATTTGAATTCCAACTCCACACATTGATAATGGTTCATCACAAATAATCCTGGACCTTCTCACATGGTCCCTCGGGATAACGACTTATATTTTTGAACACTTTGTGCCAGGTACGAAACTGGAGACCATGTTGGTGTTTATTCAGAAAATTCTATCGAGACGGTGGAGCAGGCTGAAAGGCTGCTTGGTCTTTCACCAGATACAGTCTTCTCCATCCATGCAGATGCAGAAGATGGATCGCCTCGTAAAGGGGGTTCCTTGGCCCCACCTTTCCCATCTCCGTGCACCTTGCGGACTGCACTTTTACGATATGCTGATCTACTCAATTCACCAAAGAAGGTCCTTATGACCAGCTAGCCATTTTTCCTTAAAACTGCTATGTTGTCTTGTGATCATTTGACCAATCACTGAATGATATGTTCATTTCCAGGCTGCTTTGGTTGCTTTAGCTTCTCATGCTTCTGACCCAACCGAAGCCGAACGACTGAGATTTTTGGCTTCGCCTGCTGGAAAGGTTGTTGTTTTTGAACATACGTTGCAGGATGTTTAACTGGTAGATATTATTTGCTGACTATTAGACTTGTGTACGCAGGATGAATATTCTCAATGGATAGTAGCTAGCCAGAGGAGCCTTCTTGAAGTTATGGCTGCATTCCCTTCAGCTAAGCCCCCTCTGGGAGTATTCTTTGCAGCAGTAGCTCCTCGTCTACAACCACGATACTACTCCATATCATCATCTCCAAAGTAAGTATTTTGTGTTACTCATTCTTCCATTTACTACCCATGTTACAAGAATGAGCACTAAAGTTGTAAAGCCTTTTGTTTTGTGGGGGTTCAACACCGCAAGATGATTGCACAATGCTTAAATTCTCAACTCCAACATCGCTGCATTATCGCATCATGAAGTCCTTTTGGATTTCGGACAGTGTCTAAGCTAACACATGTATCTTCTTTAGTTTGCGATCATATTGGACCTTCTGGCTTTGCTTGTCATATCATGTTGTGCTTGTGGGTGGGACCTCTGACAGCTTAAATGTATGTCTACAGGATGGCTCCCTCCAGAATTCATGTAACATGTGCATTAGTTTATGGGCCTACACCAACAGGAAGGATCCACCAAGGAATTTGTTCGACATGGATGAAGGTATGTTTCTCTTAAAAATTACAAATTTATCTTTTTGGCATGAAGCCATGGAATTGCCTGCAACAAGAAAGTTTCCTACAGTTAGATTTATTCCTCCTCAAATGTCCACTTTGTAGAACACAATTCCATTGGAATATAGCGAAGAATGCAGCTGGGCACCAATTTATGTGAGGCAGTCAAATTTTAAGTTACCTGCAGATCCATCCACTCCAGTTATCATGATTGGTCCCGGGACAGGGCTAGCACCTTTTAGGGGTTTCTTGCAGGTTTGTTTTTCCAAGAAATCTGTATTTTCTCCTCTCTTGGGATTTGAGATGGCCCTAGTAACTTTATCTGTTCCTGCTTGCTCAGGAAAGATTAGCTCTAAAAGAATCTGGAGTTGAATTGGGCACTTCAATCCTCTTCTTTGGATGCAGGAATCGCAATATGGTACAAATAAAAAGCTAGTTAGTGAAACAAATACATTTATGGGTGTGTTGCCATTGGTGGAATTCTATCTAAATGACCCATCTTGCAGGACTACATATATGAAGATGAGTTGCAAAATTTCATTCAGGAGGGCGTACTTTCTGAGCTAATTGTTGCCTTCTCACGTGAAGGACCACACAAAGATTATGTGCAGCATAAGATGGTGGAGAAGGTTGGATATACGCTTGGCATTATTGCTACACACTGTCGCTTTTCAAGAGTTCTATACATATATCTCCATTACATGGTTGAACTCAACTATATTTGCCCTCTTGTTATCAGGCCACAGAAATTTGGAACATCTTCTCTCAGGGTGGTTACATATATGTATGTGGTGATGCCAAGGGTATGGCTAGAGACGTACACAGGGTTCTTCATACAATAGTTCAAGAGCAGGTAAAAAAGACCAAGTTTCGTCACTGTTATGTGCTCTTTGGAGTTGTGTATTTAGCACTTGAGAGACGGTGAAAAGGTTATTGTACGATTGTTCCTAACACTGCATTTGCATTTTGTTTCAGGGATCTTTGGATAGCTCCAAAACTGAGAGCTATGTAAAGAGCTTACAGATGGAAGGCAGGTACCTACGTGATGTATGGTGATCCCACCACCGGTCACTCGTAGCTCCAGCGTGTAGAAGTAAAGGTGTCTTGCCTGTATGAC
Source organism: Bonia amplexicaulis (assembly GCA_036346245.1). Classification (NCBI taxonomy): domain Eukaryota; kingdom Viridiplantae; phylum Streptophyta; class Magnoliopsida; order Poales; family Poaceae; genus Bonia; species Bonia amplexicaulis. The sequence continues at coordinate 18,777,145 of CM070746.1, forward strand.
ATGGTGAATGGGCGATCCAATCGTGAGTTTTCAGAATGAAGCGTGCCATCGCTTAGAAATTGAAGTGGGTTAATCTGTGTAATTCTTTGACATCTAACATTGTTCTGATATTTATTATATGGATGGTTGAAAGAATAAGTGCTGTTGTAGAGTGGTAGAACTTAACGCTGGTCTATCCCTGATAAATTTGTAGCGAAGGGATACATCATACAGTTTTAAGACGAGGACCTCATGTATACATTAAAAGACCGCCGAAACAAAATTTTTGCATCTGGTTTATAAAACAAATGCTTAGCTACTATTCTCTTTTTTTAGGGCAGCTATTATTCTCTTTTGTAGCTCAGGGAGCTCGACTTGCCGCTTTTCCTTATTATTCTTTTCACTTTCTATCTTGGTGCATCGACGGGGAAGGTAATGTGCAAATCGGAAACGTCTAAAGTACTTTTCGTTGTATACGAGTTATATCGGTATATGATAAACGCGAACCTAGTGGTACTGCTATTGTATTGACATGAAGGAATGAGCCATTTTAGGTGATGGCGCAAGGCATGCTTTAAGCCATCATTTCTTAAGAAGCGTAGAAGAGGCCCGTACGGTATAACAAGTAACGTGTGCGTGTGCCGGTGTGCGTCCTTACGAGAAGGGGAGGGAGGTAAAGGCCGCGGCGGTCGGCGTGGTGCCACAGTCAGCGGGGGTCCAATGGCCCGGTTGGGAGTCGACAATGTTGCCGACCGACCGCGGTGCCCCGTAGGCGTCCGAACAGGCTACATGGAGGTGGATTTCACCCCCTACATGTGCCGCGTGCCCGAGGCCCATATTGCGCCCAAATCGCCACCAGATACGCCCAAATCGCACGCGTGACCCCTGGGGCGATGCTAGTGGGCCCAATGGCTCCGTTGAGATAGAAACACCTTAACGGCTGCAGACCAAAAAACCACCATCGATGTCGTGCTGGCCTGATAGCTGCCGAACATCCGCGGTGCCCAGTAGGCGCCCGAACATACCGCACGTGGTCCAAAACGTGCGCACGCGTGGAGCGCGGAGGTGCATTTTGCCAGTTGCATGTATCGTATACCTGGGGTTCAGATCAGCAGAAACACCGTACGAATTGCCTCCAGAAGCCAGATGGGCCCAAATCGTACGCGCAGCCCGTAGTGCGATGCCAGCGGGCCCAACGGCCCTGTTGGATTAGCCCCGACCGCCGCAGACAACAAAAAAAAAAAAAAAAAACAAAACGCGCAAGGACACAGGCGGCGGCCCGGAAAATGTCAAATCTCAATTTAGCACTGCCAACTTATAAAGTCTTGATTTGGTACAGACACCCGTGGCCTCAAAATGTCGATCAAGCAGTATACAATAATACATTGATAAGGTACATGCATAGGAGATATCTTCGTGGAAGACACATGGTGACATTCCGACAAGGTAGGACCTCATCGGAAGACACATAGCCAAAGAACCTTTCCTTGCAAGTATGATTACCATAACGCAGCCCTTCTACATTCCGTGCCTAAATAATACCATAACGAATCAAGTGGTAGACTTTGTAGCTAGCTAGTACTCCATCTTTCTGGAGGATTCTGCAGCGAGTACCTTTGAGACCTACCCTGCACCTAAATCACGAAGAGGTGTGGTGGTTCAGTTCAGTCGGGAGGACGGTTGTGCGAGGCACCTGCAGGCGTTGATCCAGCTTTCTGGCCCGGACTGGTCGATCGATCGACGCATGCAGCTAGCTAGCTAAGCATAGTTTAAGCTTGGTTAGTACGGGAAGCAAAGCTTAGGTGTTGCGTTCCATATCCCTTTAAAATCACTCGCGTACTGCTTAACCAACAACTGGTCTCGTCCCTATCTCCTTCACTCCCCTTCGATGACGTGCCCTCCCGGCTAGAGGATCCGTGGTTATCCGTAGGACACCTATTCTCGCCACTGTGGTAACCGGATCTAGTCTACGGCTAACTTTTTTGGGAACAACATGCTGCGTATGTGTTTCCCTCAAAAAAAAAATGCTACGTATCTGAATGTCATGCAAATGTTTGTAATGTTCTTTCCTTTACAAAGTGAACTGAATTTGGGGGTGCAGCTAGATCTCCCTTATTTTACAATACTTTTTAACTATTTTTTTTTCTCCGAGTAGCTGTAGTTTACTGTATCGGTTAGGGCAGCAGCGTTTAAATTCTTGGGGGAAAGTGTACCCTGCCGTAATCCATTACTTTACGGGAAATTTCAGAATTTGCCAGTGTTCATTGGTTTTTTAGAAAACACTATCAGCCATAACTTAGGTTAATTTTGATGACTTGTTATTCAATTTGTTGTATTTTGTGATTCGAATCTGACTGGTCAAGTTTCGTTCAAAGGATATATTCTGACCGGTTTGATTGGTCGGTAATGTAAACTGATCCGAGGTTATAATTGGGATCATCTTCATGTTCGTGATGGACTCTATACCAACTTGCACTGGACGTGGTGTCCAAAGATGTTTACGCCAACTGAAGTCAGATGTGGCTACTTGAGACACTTCTAACTACAACTTTTTAAACTCCGTTTCATCTCTAACAGGTTGTTGTTCCCGTCTCCAAGCAAGTTATTGTTGCAGTTTTTAAGTAGGTCTCTATTTTCATTACCGACTAGGACTTTGTTGGTTCCTCATCTGACTCTTATTCACAAGTCTATTTATATATACTTCATGTAAGTCATGATAGCATCGTGCTTCAAGTTATCTACACATATAATACGTCAAGAACACTATGTAACTTCTCCTCTTTGTAATGATTTTACCGATTGTATATCTGTGGTTTTTTCCGCAAGAATTTTTCACATTAAGTCTTTATCTCATGCTCCTAATTATTCTTCGTTACCGTGTGCTTTATAACACAATTTGTGGAAATAATCAGCATTTGCCATTATATATGTATTTATGTATTTTCCATATTTTTTGGTCATTCACATATGAAAAAACGCTATGCCATTCTTCTTCCTCGCGTCTTCTTTCTCGACATCCATGACCATCGCCACCTCCTCCACCCTGCCGACACCTGAACATGTACATTCAAACCCAAAAACCCAAATGTGTGCTGAATGATGCGAATGTGAAACTCGTCGGCGAAGCGAATTGCTGTACTCCTTCCTTTTTCTACTCTTTAAAAATGCCACGTCCACGTGATGCCCACCCTCTTCTTCTCTCTCTCTCTCCAGCCCAGTCTGGTTTGGACATTTTGACCGGATTCCATGTCCTTCCAGTTGGATTCTCTACGAACGGCGGGCACGGCCCGGCCGCGCCGCACGTGCGCTGGGGAACACGTGTGAGAGAGAGTATCGCTCCGGTAAGTTGAAGTGGTGGAGCCAAGGTGCTCCCTCACGTCCTGCCGCATGCGGACGTCACGGCGCGGCGCGCGCGGCACGTGCTGCGCCGAAGGATCTATGTAGGGTGAACACTCTCTTACCGAAACGGAAAAACCAAACAGAATAAATAAAATATTTTGTTCTATTCAGTTTTCAGTTGATATTCGGTTTTTATTTTGTGGCAATTCAATTTTCGGTATACGGTACGGTTTTGGATTTCAAAAAACCGAATAAACCGTATACCGTCATCACCCGTCAAGCCACTTCCTCAAAAACCACCGTGCTCCTCCCATCCGCTCCTCATCTCCACATTTCTTCCCCTCTTCCTCCCGCTGCCGCATCCCCCTCTTCCTCCGCCATGGTGGCACGCCGACAGTTGCCTCCCCCTCTTCCTCCCGCCACCTCTCTTTCCCTACCCGTACCCTCTCCACCTCTACGGCTGGGAGTCCGACGCCGCTGTCAAGGAGCCATCGATCAGGTGCTCTAGAGCTTGTCGTTATGTAGCCTGCGGCCTTGACATCAGGACCATTGAGATTGTTGTTTGCCCTCCAACTCACTTGGTTTGAGTCATGAAGTCCCTCTACTCCAAACTTCTCCGACCAACTTCAGAACACGGGCTTTTTGACCGCCCGTTGTGCTCTGGCATTTTTGACAACCTACAATATTGGGGGCTTATGACCACCTTCGACACTCGGGCTTCCCCTATCGACTTCGGCACTTGAATATCTCTGACTACTCGCTGTATTCGAGCATCGTCGATTGCCTTCGGTACCAGACACCTCCGACTGTCCTCAATACTCTATCATCTCCGACGGCTTGCCGAACTCGAGTGTCGTCAACCACTTGTCAAAGTCGGACGTCATCGACCACTTGTTGAAGTTGGACGCCATCGACCGTTTGTCAAAGCCGAACGCCACTGACCGCTCGTCGAAGTCAGACATCACCGACTGCTTGTCGAAGTCGGACGCCATCGACCACTTGTCGAACTCGGACATCACCGATTGTCGCTATACTCGATGGCCTTCAACTGGTGTGCTACAGTGTTCTATGAGTACCGGCGTGCTACAGTATTCTTCGAGTACGACCTTCGATCGGAGTGCTACAGTGCTCTATGAAGTACTACTTTGAGCATGGTGCTACAGTGCCCTCCAACGGTGTGCTACAGTGATTTACGAGTACTACCTCCAACTGGTCTGCTACAATACTTTCCAAGTATGATCTTCAACCAAGGTACTACAGTGCTCTATGAGTACGACTTTCGGTCGGTGTGCTACAGTGCACTATGAGTACGACCTCTATTAGGTGTGCTACAGTACACTCCGAGTACGACCTTCGGCTAGTGTGCTACAGTGCTCTAGAGTACGACTTCGAGCATGGTGCCACAGTACCCTTCGACCAGGATGCTACAATGCTCTACGAGTACGACTTCGACCATGAGTCTACAGTACTTTACGACTATGACCTCCGACCATAGAGCTATAGCGCTCTATGAGAATGGTTTTCGACTACCTGCCACTTTCGATGTCCAATAACTTTCGACTACCGGCTATTGCAGATGTCTGGTGGCTTCCGACCACCGACTGCTTCGATGCTAAATGGCTTCCGACTACCGACTGTTCCCGATGATCGGTAACCTTCGACAACCGGCTATTGCCGATGTCTGGTAACTTTTGACTACATGCTATTACCGATGTCTAGTGGCTTTCGACCACTGGATACTTCGATGCCCAATGGCTTTCGACCATGTACAACTTCTGATGGATTTTGATCACGTTGGCTTTCGACCACGGATGACTCCCGATGGGTTTTGACCACAATGGGTTTCGACCATGAATGACTCTCGATGGGTTTCGACCATGGATAGCCTCCGATGGATTTTGACCATGATGTCTTTCGATTACGGACAACTTCCGATGGGTTTGGACCACGTTGACTTTCGACCACGGACAACCTCCGTTGGATTTTGAGCACGATGTCTTTCGACCACGGACAACTTTTGATGAATTTTGACAACGATGGCTTTCGACCACGGATGACTCCAATGGATTTCGACCATGGACGGCTTCCAATGGATTTCGACCACGGATAACTTCCGATGGGTTTCGACCATTTTGGGTTTCGACCACGGACAACCTCCGATGGATTTCAATCATGATGGCTTTTGGCTACGGACGATTTTTGGTGGATTTTGCCATGATGTTTGACTACGGACAACTTCCAATGGATTTCAACCACCTTAGCTTTCGACCACGGATGACTCCCGATGGGTTTTGACCACGGGTGGATTCCAATGGATTTCGACCACAGATAGCCTCTGATGGATTTCGACCATGTTGGCTTTCGACCATGGATGGCTTCTGATGAATTTCGACCATGATGGCTTTCGACCACATACAACTTTCGATGGATTTTGGCTATGTTGGCTTTCGACTATGGACATCCTCCGATGGATTTCTATCATGATGGTTTTCGGATACAGACAACGGTCGATGGATTTCGACTACCAATATGCCCACAACACTAATTTTTGCTGCAATTATCATCAGATCTGTCATGCTTGACGTCAATCATGCACACTTGTAATCACTTCCATTGTGTGTTTGTTCGACACCGACGAGGTGGAACGGCATGGGTGGGCGCAACTAGTGTAAAGGCCACACTATCAATGGCCCCATAGACCGACGAGGCTATGGATAATGCCAACGCCCTCATTCGCATTAATCATTTATCACATGCATGGAGAACGTGAAGCGAAGACTAAAGACGACGAACAATGCGCAGCTTAATCAAAGGTATTCCGTGGGATTATCGTGCGGATGTAATTAACCAGGAGCCTTCCGAAGCCCCAGGAACCAGGACACCACATCGTCTAAGACAGGTTTGCTATGCAAAGTAGGCCACGGAGCGCAATCATGTAAAACAAACTTATAATTTGTTATTCTCAAATGAATAAATAAAAAATTCTAAATTGCTTTGTTTTAGTTAAATTCATAGCACTACAAATCACTCTTGTTCAGGACCTTGTTTTTTTTTGTACCGGATAATCCTTAACGTCCAGCACTACACATCTTAGGGTATAGAAGAGTTAAATACTTAAATTATTAACTACATGTAATAAGTCCTGAGAAGTACTATATATTGTAGGTAAACATAACTTGTTGAATTAAATAAATGAGGTTGAAGGTAGAAGATGGATAAGAAAAACTTATATATTCTTGCGGCAAGGGAATCCTTTCCATGGTATTTGATTCATTGCAATGTTGCAGCATCTTGACATGCATTGATTGCCTTGGTAGGGTCTGGTTTCAGGCTACGGATTAATTAGAGGGGACGTGGGGAAGGCGTTCATATATTTTTTTCTTTTAAGTTTGTTACTATCTTTATCTTGAACTATCATATATGAACAGGACGGATCTACCATATAAGATGTTCCTTTATAATTAGGATTTATCATATTTAAGGGTTGGATTTAATTGTATTTATATAAACTCTTTTTTTTAATCTGAACCGTTATAACTTGGGTCCACCAAATTAAGTGCTGGATGTTTTGTTTTTTAGTGAGAATTTCTAGCATATTTCTCTTTTTTCTCAATAACTTTAAAAAATCTATCGTCGACTTTTAGTAATAAATAGATTTCTTGCACATTTCTCTTTATTTTAATGATTGTAAAATGCATGTCGTCTACTTTTAATATATAATAGATAACTTAACGATTATTAATTTCTAGGAAAATTAAGGAAGAAACTTGCATAATTTTGCTGCAACAAGCTAGATTCTACGGGCTTGCACATCCATTGCCAACCATCGATCTCAGAGTTCATACCACCTACCTTAAGAGGATTATAGCAGATCAAGAGCACGTACATGAGCTTATTTCAGTCACGATACACGAGGATTAGGCCCCTTCCACAAAGGCAGGCAGATGCATTATGCATATAACATCACCAAACAACGCATATATATCGTGGTGATCTGATATGTACGGACTACGGCGTGTAAACTCGACAACTAACAACCAAGCGGATGGCCAAGGGCATTGCATGCAGGCCGGCCACACATACGTGCCGATTACCCAACGGCGGAGCCGGCGGCGAGGAGGCGTGCTGTGCATCGCATAATTAGCGAGTAGCGACCGACCACCCTACATGCAAATCCGTCTGTTGAGAAATTGCCAAGGAGAAAAGGCCCAGAGGTGTGTACACGTCGACGAGCGGCCCTCGTGTCCCCGTTGCTGCTTCCTTGCTTCCTCCATGCGATCCATAAAGCCTCCGATTCTGCTCGCCTAAGGAATAAGAGTTAAAAGTTGCTACACTGCGTCATGTTTTACGTTTAGCTGTTCTACGGCTATTAGGATTTTACGGATGAAGCCTAAAAACTTAGCGGATTCGAATTTATACGCTTTAAAAAGTATGTATAAGTATATTATATGAGTTAAAACCTGTGTGTATAGAGATGTTATTGGGTTTCTTCATATATGCTAAATAGATAGTATCCACTAAGAGTTAAATAGAGCTAACCATCATCTATTTAATATGTTTAGATGGAGACTTATAGTTAATCATCCAACCATTCTTTCTTGAGACTAAATATTCATGAGTTATAGGGTTAGGGTTTGAGAGAAGTTGAGTTTTATGGTGTGCTCTCTTATCCTTAGGTGGAGTGGCCGTAAAACCTTCATCCTCAAGTAGCAATACATCAATCTTTGTTCATCTCTGTAAATCTCTCTTATGTTGATTGATTCGCTCTTGATTTCGTTGCCTTTTCCTCCTCTCTCTCCCCTTCTTGATCTTATTATGCCAAGAACGTATAAGAGATGAAGATAACATCTGAAAATCAATTCTTACAATAATTTTGACGTAGAACAAAAAAGTTAGAATTTTGACATTAATTTTCTTAATCATTATTTAGAATAGATTCCTAATATCCTATAGAAGGTGCATATCAAATTTCAAATGATTTAGATATTTGGTTTGAGAGCTAGCTTAATTTTAGATTTTGACCCTATTTTGATATAGTAGAGTTTCATGAATCAGTAGATCCCAATTCTCTCATATTATTTCAAGTTTTTTGTTGGGATTGGTTCTTAATGTCATGATTTAGTCTTGTTTAAGTTTCAAGTCTATTAGATCAACAGATCAAAGGTTTTATAGATTTTTATTTTTGAAATGGTGCTGGATCTATTGCTAGGGGGCTGAAATTACTATAGCACCAATTGTTTTTAGAATTTTAGGTTCTTGATATTTATAATTTCTTATAGCTATTAGAGTAAAAACGGAAAGAAAAATTTAAAAACATTATTTATCTTCTCTGTTATTATACTGATCCTACGGATAGCTAGCTTCTTGCCGTTGGATATCTAGCTCGGCTACCGTTTTGCTCGGTGTTTCGTCTGGACGTCCGACGCACGCTGCGCGATGTGTGATCTACGGCAGTGTGGAGTGTGGACAGAAAAACGGTAGATAAACGTGCATGCCTTTAGGCTTTAGCTATTCTTGTCTGTACACATGTACTTCTGGAGCTTCCTAGCTCCTGTTATCCCTGTGCCACGCACGCGAGCATGGAGTATTTGTATCGTCTTTTTTACTCTTTGCCGATCGAACTGACCGACATAAACGAATGGATTAGTCCTACGAGTAAATCCTTAATTTTGAACCACGCAAGACACGTAAATACGCTTTGTACACATGGGCGCTGTGAAGTTAAAAGCGGACTGGTAGCAGTAAAAAGGAGATGAAGAGGGGAGATCGAGGGTGCCGTATATGCAGCTATGTATGCAGAGGGCGAGGCTATCCTTCCAGAGCTAGCCATGCGTGCACAGCACAGCCGGTCCTTCGCTTCCAAGGCGGTCAAGGATACCGCCGCCGCCGCCCGTACCATGCCTCCACCTGCAAAACGTAACGCTATGCTACTGCTGCACCGTGCAAACGCAACGCTCATCAAGCAAAAAGCCAAAACCACGGAGTAAAAGCATCTCTCTCCCCTCTCTCTCTCTACATACATGGCACTTCCTCGAAATCCACACATAAATATACCGCGCCTCGTTGCCCGTGCGCCCTCTCTCTCTCTCTCTCTCTCTCTAGCAGCAGCGACTAGGCTACCGTGTCTTCTCCTTCCTCTATTATATCAGCCTCCACCACCGCCACATTCTTCACCTCTCAAGAAAACCCTTCGCCTACAGCTTCTCTGCTCTCGAAAAAACTCACATCGAGAATTTGTCCATTATGGACATGGACATGGACACCTCACATCACTACCCATGGCTCAACTTCTCCCTCGCTCACCACTGTTAGTAACCTCGATCTCTTGCTTAGCTTCTTCACCGATCTCTGTGCTTCTGCTGCGGGTAAGGGTAAGGGTGTTTTGGTCATTTATGGAGTGTCGTCGTGCTTTTGCATGGGTATGTGTAGGTGATATGGAGGAGGAGGAGAGGGGAGCGGCGGCGGAGCTGGCCGCCATAGCCGGGGCCGCGCCGCCGCCTAAGCTGGAGGACTTCTTCGGCGGTGGTGGTGGAAACGGGGGAAATGGTGGCGGCCCGGTTTCTGTAACGACCGAGGCGGCGGCCGCGGAGCTGTACGACTCGGAGCTCAAGTTCATAGCCGCCGGCTTCATGAGCGGCGCGGCTGGAACGGCGCCCACTCCGCCGGCTTTTCTGGAGCAGGCCGACGCAAAGCTGTCTCTGCCGGCTGCGGCGGCTCCGGCGCCGGAGCAGAAGAAGGCGGTGGACTCCTTCGGGCAGAGAACGTCTATCTACCGCGGCGTCACACGGTAAGCAGAGATCGATCGATCTATAGGCCAAGAAACCTACAAAAAGATGCCCCGTTTGGGTGCTTGAGCTATATGTTTTCGGAGGTGTCTAGGGATTTGGGTGTTTTTTTTATGATTTAGAGTACTCTAATTTTTTATGTACACAATATTTTTAATCTACGTATGCAACAGTTTTCTTGTGTATGTAATATTTTTTCTATGTATACAACATTTATAGCTAAAAAATATTGCATATATAGAAAAATATTGTAATGTTGCAAACATGAGCAAAAAAATATTATATATGTAGAAAAAATCCGAGTACCCTGAAAAAAAAACACTCGAGTTTTATTTAGCAATTCCCTATATTTTCATGCAGACTCCTGATCGGTGACCGTGTGTATCATGTGCATGTGTTTCTGCTTCGTTCACAAGTTCGTTCACAGTTAAGTGGATGCCAATATGAATACATGCATAGAAGCAGATATTATCTGGCGAAGCTGCTATTATCTTTTTCCATGTGGTCATGGTTTATAGATCGATCCATACACGAATCATCGACAAAAGCTGAAATGATAGAACTAAGTTGTTGACTTTTCAAGCTCAATATGTCTTTCGAGAGATTGGCCAAGTTTTATTTACACTAGGAGTTTTACCTTGGCTGTATCTTAATTTTAGTGCCTATTTTTGGTGATTTTTAGGCACCGGTGGACGGGTAGGTACGAGGCGCATCTGTGGGACAACACCTGCCGACGTGAAGGCCAAAGCCGCAAGGGCCGCCAAGGTGAGCACACAATATATACCATCTTCGCTAATATAACGCCTTAAATTATCTTCTATATTTACCCTTTATATTCGTAGCTAATTCAAGCTTTTCGATTTTTTCTAACATGTCAACTTGACGATATGTTTCTCGTTAATGGCTGATGCTTCTGGTGTCTCCTTAAGTGTACTTGGGTAAAGAAATCGAGACTCCTGGTTCTTGTTCTAAAACATTTATTACGTGAAAGATGCAGCGAATGATGCTAAGTGTTTGTACTGCATGAAACAGGTGGCTATGATAAGGAGGAGAAGGCGGCCAGGGCGTATGATCTTGCCGCACTGAAGTACTGGGGCCCTAGCACCACCACGAACTTTCCGGTAAGCACACACACAGACAGATAGATTACATGCATGATTAAAAGAACTCCTGATGAAAGTGTGTGTATAGTAAAAAAAACATGGGCATATCATGGATGTGTCTTTACGGGGCAAGTGTTCTTTCAGGTTGCCGAGTACGAAAAGGGGCTCGAGGAGATGAAGCACATGACACGCCAGGAGTTTGTAGCTTCACTTAGGAGGTATATGTAGGCTAGTGACGACCATTCTTCTACTAACATTCTACGCATGCTCATTGATCAGTGCATGGCCGTTTTATGTATGCTTCGTCGTTTATATATATATACTTCATAGCTTGGTCATTCAAGTGGATTTGATGGGGGGGAAATGTGATCTGGTGCAGGAAGAGTAGTGGATTCTCTCGTGGTGCTTCTATATATAGGGGTGTGACAAGGTTCGTATTTCCTCTGCATTTCACTTGCAGTTATGTTTGGCCTTTTGCCTGTTGTCATCTAAGTATTATTTTGCATGCAATCATGTAGACATCACCAGCATGGGCGATGGCAGGCAAGGATCGGAAGGGTCGCTGGTAACAAGGACCTCTACCTGGGAACATTCAGTGAGTGTGCATTGCTTTTATATATATATACATATAAAGTATCTTTTCTACTCTCGGGTGTAATTACACCATATGTCGTATCCCTACAAAATAGGGAGTATCTTGTGTAACGGATGGTATGTACATGTAGTATACGAGTATTTAAGATATTTGTGTGGTATGAACAATTTTTTAGAGGTGGTATGAATATTTTTTTCAATATACTTCTTTTTATGTACGTATACGAAGGTATTTACAAAATGCGCTAAAAACTAAGAACTCCCTTACAATTTTTTTTCATGTGGTCCATATTGGAATATCTTATAATTAGTATATAAGCATTCTAGATCAAAGTTCAAATTCTCATATGCCAAACTACATGATCTTTTTTTTAAAAAAAATATATAGGTTCATATGTGGAATTATGATTGGATTAACTGTTATGCATTCAAAATATTTCGTTGTTGGCAATAAAATTTCAAGTAGGAAGAAGAACGTGTTGGGCCCCCTCCTAGCGAGCATTAGTCATCTTTTTATTTAACCTCACGTTACAATACCAAGCCTCGCACGTAGGTTCCATCTTATTTATAATATGTACGTGCAGGCCTAGCAGCTAGATTCGTCGACATATTTTATGTAGGTCAGAAACATCTACTTTGACCAGATGTATGCGTGTGTACAGGCATGCCCACATTTGATTCAAATTTGTCATCTTTTGCACCACGCATGATGGTTTGGGGCTTTATGCAGGGGAGGAAAAGAAGAAACCATGACCATGCATGCATGTATGGAGAATGCAACATGAACACTTTCTTTTTTCGTGCACTGCATGTAGCAACCTGTGTTTGGAATATTGTTACTGTTTTGGTGCTCGGCTTTCCACAAAGCATGTGGCCGGTGATTATTATACTACTACCTGCTGAAACGGCCATTATTATACTGATTAGATTTAACTAAGCTCACCCACCCATGTTTTCTGTCAGTAGGAGCTTAGTCCAAAGTCTTAATGTCGCAACTTGCATTGCTGTCTAGGAACTGAAATATCAAAGCATTCTTATGCGTTATACTTTTGATTACGTCCGTGAACAATGTATCTCATATGAATTACATTGATCATGCTTTTTAAAGCGACAGACGTATGTTAATTTTGAGCAAAAGCCTAGATAGTGAAGAACGTTACTTCCTTAATTTCCTGTATATGCATGTGCTACTCCAACAACTGATGACGTCTTTTTCGTTTACGTAGGCACCGAGGAGGAAGCTGCAGAAGCCTATGACATCGCGGCCATCAAGTTCCGCGGCCTGAATGCTGTTACCAACTTCGAGATCGGCCGGTATAACGTCGAGAGCATAATCAACAGCGACCTTCCAATCGGAAGCATGTCGGGAAACCGGAGCGGCAAAGCCATGGAGTCCACTGCGTCGAGCTCCTCCGACGCCATGCCCGTCGACGCGGCCGGCCACACCAGCGCAGCGCCACCCTCACTCGCGTTCACCACCTTTCCCGTGAAATATGACCAGGACTGCCTGCCATTGCTAGCTCTCCAGCACCACCAGCAAGGGAACCTGAAGGGGTTGGGCTTTGGTCTCTACAGTTCCGGAGTTAACCTGGATTTCGCTAATGCCCATGGAGCTAGTGCAATGGTACATTACTACCCTAATGGTGCCTTGCATGAGCAGCATCAGCAGCAGCAGCAGCAAGAAGAAGAACAGGATCAGTCACAAAGCTCCAACAGCTGCTCCTCCATACCATTTGCCACACCTATAGCTTTCAGTGGGTCCTCTGAAAGCTCCATGACACCAAGCCCCTTTGGATACTACCCAAATGCGGCAGCATTTCAGACACCAATCTTTGGGATGGAATGATTTGGGGTGGTGGCGTTTTACATGCAGAAGAAGGCCTGACCCTGATCTGTGGTAGAGATCAAAACTAACAGTTCTCGCACACACAACAAAGGGGAAAGAGTGGTCCTCCATGGTGCAAACATAAGAAGCAGCACGCAGCATGCAGGAGACACTGACAAGTCGGAGAGAGGAGAAGACTGATAGCAAGACGATGCAGCAAGCATTTTTCCTTTCCCTTTTGTAGCTTTGGTTGTTTTTTTTTCTGCTTTTGTCATGGCTGAGCTTTTTTGTCCTTATCTTCTTTTGAGCTTTTCTTTCTACTGACATGATTCTGCGAGTGCCATCATCATAGCTTAGCCCTGTACAATGGAAGCAAGAACGTCTTTGTAGCTTTTGCTTTTCTTTTCTCCTTTCCTTGCTTGATCGATCGCTTTAGTGGCCCTGTACAATGTTCGATCTCATGTTTACTCAAGAAGCGATCTACAAATATAAGTGTCACTGTTAACTAAATTCTTTGCCTGCTTGTACTGGCTTCATCGATCATAAGAAAAGCATCTGTGAATATACCTTCAGTACTGAAATGAGTATGCTCATCGTGGATGCTGTGTGTTGGTGCATGCTAGTGTATGTGTTCATGCTGGCAGTTGTAACAAATGCATTTTCCTACAAGATTTTAATCTTGTGATGCATGTTTGTAAGCTCTCAGATGTACAAAAGAGAATTCTACCAGGTTATTCATATGGCTGCCCCGTGCGAAGCAATCATTCTTGGCATGTTTGTTTGCTGTGCATGGCTTGTATATACTAGGGAAGTGGCTGTATCCGAAAAAGCGAAACGTCCGAGGTGAATATATAACCAGAGTATAAATATATATCGTCTACCTCTTGTAATCCTGTTTGTAAAAAATAAAAAATCTTCACACGGATAAAACTGCTACGATTTGGCTCCTAAGAATATAGCCATTGCCAAATCTCGTTAACAAATCTTTATATGCTTTTACATTTGTTGTAATTATTCTCTACCCTCGGTTTCAACACTTGCTGATACGAGCAAGCAACATTCTCCATCCTTTGTTGCGTGTACTATAGGGTCCGCTCGTTTGGCTTAAGCTTTTGATTTTTGACTTATTTTTTACTATTTCTAAATTTCATCTTTTTCTAAATTTTTAGTTTTTTTAGTTTTTTGCCGATTCTTTTTTTCGTATTCGTTTGCATTGTTCATGATGGGCTAACATGTTTTTTCTATTTTTAATTTTTTTTAAATTTAGTTACACTAAATAAGCTATTATCAGCTACGGTATAATTTCAGTCATAAATCAACTTACTAGTCTCCGGCACAAAGACCTCATGTTACGTACGTACGTCAAACGACACGACAGCAAGCTAGCATTCAAATGTTTGCACTCAGCTTTTTGTTTCCTTGTTCCAAATCGGCCGTATATACATGCCTTGAGGGTGAAGAGTTGAAGCCATATTTGATACTGTTTTACATTGTATTTATAAAAATAGATGTATGCATATCGTATTGATAAAAATATCGTTTCTATCGTCCGGTGAAAGAGCAGCAACCCCCGCGAGGCAACATGTGGCGCGGCCGTCAGCGACAGGCGCCTGCCACCCCTCACCATACGGCAGGCAACATGCTTAATTATTTGTCCTAATTTTTTTCATTTAGTATTAGTTTTTAATTTTTAAATATATCAAATGATTCTAAAAAATTATAACAATTTATGTACAATCCCGAAACAATTTATGTACAGGCTCCTGAAACTCCAGTCTAATTGCAGTATTCGATCCTACAGCCTAAAAACTTGATTATGAACATTGTATGTCTTCTTCTTATTGAATGAACTGCAAATCTCCTACGTTTTCGTGAGAAAAACACTAAATTTGCCACCCTCGCCAGAGAGCCAGAGGACATGCTCCCATGTGCAGAGTCACCGAGTCAAGGTCATGAAGCCAATCCAAATCTTGTAGCGCCTCGGTTCGGAGATTGCACGATGCTCCGAAGCAACATCGGTTAACAATGTTTAAAATACTCATAATCAACATATGTAACAAATTACATAATAATAGTGAAATATTGAGAAAAAAAGATTACCTTATGAACAAAAAGACTAGAATGAATCATAAATGTAGAACTTAGCTAAGTGCTATATAAGACCAGAAATTCCAAACAACAAATTTATGACCTTGGGACATTGCAAAATTTGAAAATAATAGTGACACCATTTAAAAATAGGCAATATTTTAAAATTGCTCGTGTAATAATTTGAACAAATGTTTTGCAACAAATTGCTCGTGCTGCCTTGCTTGCTGGTGCCTACCGAAAAGAAAATCCGTGTTCAATTGCACGCGAAACACTAAACGGAGCCTGCCTGAACGGTCTAAAAAACACAAAAAATGCCTGCCAAAATTACAGAAAAAAGTATGGCGGCCCAACGGCCTAGGCTGCTAGGCCCCAAACGGTTCGCAAGAGAACAATACGCCCCAAAGCCTCTCTCGCGGCCCAGCGCCACAACGAGAGCCGAATTAGCATCCTCTGGCCCAGCTCCTCAGCCCCGCCCCGTCCTCCCGGCGGTTCTCTCAAATCCAGGTCAAAATCTCCAGACCAATACCTCTTGGGCCTTAGCCCTTAGACGGAGGTTCGGCCCAACACCGCCCACCAAACGACCGTGTGATTGTGAGCCTGATCCGCAGGTCGCAACCGGCCCGAAACTTCGAACACCCCTTTCCTCCCTCCTGTCCGTCAGCTCCACAGGGAATCACAGCACAGCTCCACACCATCACAGCATCACTCACCCCCCAACCTTGCACCAAATGCAGATGCTGTGATGGGAATTATTTCCAAACAGTATGTACAAAGTCTTAACCAACATTGCCTGCACACATTATGCATGCCTTAATGGCTCTACGACATGGGCATCTAGGACTGTGCTGCTACATAGTATACGCCACCACCGTAGAAACACCCACCCACTGATGCATGCACGCATCTCGGAATACAGCTCCAATCCCTGCCCACCGTAGTACTACCACGTTCACGTTCGGGCCTCGCGTTCCCGTACTCAACCATGTCCTAGATCCTGTTTTTTCTCTGGGGAGGACACCTTATGAGTAGATGTACACACAATCACACAAGCGACTGCTGTGTAACAGTCCACCAAATAAAGGGAATTGTGTGCACTGCACACAATGTACCCCCTCAGGTACACAAACGACACAGCACGGAGCCAAGGAGAGGAAGCCGCGCCCTCGAGTTAACAGACGGTTGGCAAGTCACGCTCAACCCTCCCCATAGTTGTCCAGTGTTACCGGGAAGACCTAAAATATTGCACGATGAATTATTATTAAGTTTATAGAGTTAGAGTTTAAATTTTGCACTCTGTACAATTTTTAAAGGTTTTTGTTAGGGTACACGATGAGTTATTATTAAGTTTATAGAGTTAGAATTTAGATTTTGCACTCCGTACAACTTTTAAAGGTTTTTGTTAGGGAAACCGATCAGACTGGCTGGGCTCAGCGATCTAACTGATCGTCATCAGCGGTCAAACCGGGTAGCCTCAGCGGTTTGATCGGCTAAGTCTTGGCTTTCAGCGATTGTCTGTATTTTAGGTCTTTTTAGTCATGATTTGGGTAGTTTGTACTTAGGGCAGTGCACTCATGTTGTATGACGTATGTTTAAACTAATATAGGTCAAATTATGAAAAACTTGTATTCGAAAACGATTTCTTTTTCTTTGAATATGCAGCGAGACTTCGAGTCAACTATGGTGGTGAAGACCAAGACTGCACTTTATGGAGGAGACGAGGTCCAGAACGGTCAAGAATACTAGGTGAGATGGTTGAGCTTAAATATGGTATAAGAAAGATAATGAATGTTGAAGAAAAGGTTTGAGCGACAGGTTGCACCAAGTAGCTCGGTCGGTCTAAGTGAGGCGTGGTTTGGTGTAACCGGAACGGGAGAGACTTACTAACATGTGGCAAGCCATTAGTGCACCTACACGTGGCGAGTATGGTGATTGCTTGTAAGAGAAGATAAAGAACATCTCAAAACATGGGTATTTTGGTAATTTACCAAATACCGAAAACTTCGTTGGATCAAAATCGCAACACCTGAACGGCGCTTAGGAAAGCGGTTTAGATCAAGGAGATGTTGAGAAGACCAAGTGGATCAAAGACTAAAGACTTAGTGGATTTGAGCTTATGTGCTTTGAAAAGCGTAGATAAGTACAGTGTGCGTGAATAAAACTCGTGTTGCGTGGTGTTAACGGGTTTCTCCCAAATATGTTAGTGGATAGTATCCATTAGGTTAGATGTAAACTGTTTGCCTCATCTATTTAATGGGTTGAAAATAGAAACTTGCAAGCTAACTATCCAACCATTTCAACCTTGTGTTCTAGGGTTAGGGTTAGAGAAGAGTTAGTGTTGTGGTGTACTCTCTTATCCTCCAGGTGAAGTGATTGTAAAACCTTTATCTTCAAGTAGCAATAGACCAACTTTGTTCATTTTTCTTGATGTCTTCTTGTTTTGTTTGATCTGCTATTGTTCTTATTGGTTTTAATCTCTTCTTCCCCCTTCTTGATCTTGTTGTGTGTCAAATATATGTAAGTCATAGAGATAACTCATGAAGATCAAATCTCATCCATGTAGGCACTAAATCTTGCAATATTTTGAAGTTACTCGGTTTTGCTTGGATTTGATCTTATCTTGAGGTTTCTTGGTCTTGGGATTTTTGTTTTGAATCTTTGGGTGGAATAGCTTGGTGTGATATGTGTGAAATTATCTAGAGGCATCTTGGCTATGCTCTAGCCACAAATAAGTTATATCTCAAGATTTTGAAGTTTATTCGGTTTTGGTGTAATCTTGCCTGTCATTGAAAATGTTGAAATTTTGACCAACATCCATGCGATCTTTCGATAGAATAGGTTCCTGAGACCTTAAATAAGGTGTGTTCAAAGTTTTATCTCTTTTAGTTGAGCATTTTGGGAGTTGCACTATTCTTGATCTTGGCCGGTCCTAAGCCTGATCCAACTAGCCACAGGGAAGAGTTCAGACCGCTTTTAAGCATGGTCTAACCGGTAGCCGGTTTAGACCATCGTGGTAAAGCCGGTTAGACTGGCCGCCAAGTGTACGGCGGTCAGAACTTCCACTGGGCAGACCGTACCTTCTATGAAGATTAGAACGGTTGGGTGCTGGAAACTTTCTCTTTTTGGTTTTTGAGGCTGTTACTTTATTTTTGGCCTTCAATTATCATTTTTATAATTTTGTAACCATTGAAGTGGAGAATTTATTAATACTATAAAAAATTTTAAGATATCATTCATTTCTCTATTGTCATTGCCGGCGTAGCCACTGCATTCAATGGCGTGCGGACGGATCAGCGCCCAGCAATCAGGAGCAGCGGCCAGCAGGCCACCCAACTCAGCCAGGAAAAGATAAAGAGTGATTTTTTTTTTCTTTCTTGGTGAAAGAAGAGTGGGCTGAAGTCGTAGGAGTAGGTCGCTTTGGTTAGGAGCCAAGGAAGAAAGAGGCAGTAGCTCTCGCCTCTCGTCTCGCGCTAATAGAAAATACCGTTGGCGGCCGGGCCCCAACTGTCTCGCGCCAGAAGCACACATATACCAAAGTGGACGGCCCGGCGCCCTCTCGCTCACCTCCGTGCTGTTCCCTCCTCGCAGAGGAGCACTGGCAAGGACAGTGACGTCCCCGTCCTCTTCTAGTTTTCCCTCCCCTTCTCGCCACCTCCTCTACCTCGTGTGCGAGCAGTTGAGTTCAGTGCAGTGCACACACGACGACACAGGAGCAGTTACTCTCCACTTCGTGCCAATTTAATGCCTTCCTCGCCAATGGCTTGAGCCATTCAATGCCCTCGTATCCCTCTCTTGACCTGGGAACCACACTAGGCTGAGGCACTGAGGCTCCCCTCTTCTTTAACTGCATGCCCAGTGTCGCTATTACTCCTACATGCTCGCATCGCACACGCCGGCGGCAAAGAGGAGGAGGAGATGGAGTTGTTGTAAGTTGTAACTAGCTAGGCCTTGTTCTTGTCTTCTTGGAGGCCGGCCGCATCGAGTTGCTGTGTTCTTGGTACGTAGATAGAGCAGAGGATGAACTATCTCAGGAGCCGGAGCCTCAAGAGGCTCCTGTCCCTTGGCCGCCGGAGCAACCCTGATGAGTCCATTGAGGAGTGTGTCGTCGTCGAGCCGCCGCCGCCGAACAAGCCCACTTGGAGGTGCTTCTCCTACGAGGAGGTCAACCAGGCCACCAATGGCTTCCACCAAGGTAACAAAGGCCGATATGCTGTTCGTTTCCTTCGATTCTTTCGCTTTGGCACTGTCTTTACAAGCGTTGAGGATTGCGCAGACAACATGGTGGGGAAGGGCGGGTACGGCGAGGTGTACCACGGGGTCCTGGAGGACGGGCGCGCCGTCGCGGTGAAGCGGCTGGCGCTGACGGCGGCGGCGGACGAGAAGAAGGAGAAGGACTTCTTGACGGAGCTGGGCACGGTGGGGCACGTACGGCACCCGAACGTCTCTTCCCTCCTCGGCTGCTGCGTCGACCGCGGCCTCCACCTCATCTTCGAGTTCTCCACCCGCGGCTCCGTCTCCGCCAACCTCCACGGCGAGTTCCACGACACGGTGTCCACCAATCCATATTCTCCGTGCTCTGCTTTTTGCCAATGTATCAATGCGGTGGCTTGCATTGGAATTGCAGATGAGAAGCTGCCGGTGATGACGTGGAGGCAGCGGCATGGGATAGCGGTCGGCACGGCGCGGGGGCTCCGGTACCTCCACAAGGGCTGCGCGCGGCGGATAATCCACCGGGACATCAAAGCGTCCAACATCCTCCTCACCGCAGACTACGAGCCCCAGGTAAATCGTCCTCTTCACCCACTCTCTGCTCTTCCTCTGTTCGTATCGATTACGAACTAAGAATGCATCTCCATGGTACACAGATTTCGGACTTCGGCCTCGCCCGGTGGCTGCCGTCGGAGTGGACGCACCACGCCATCGCGCCCATCGAGGGGACGTTCGGGTGAGTTGCACTTTACACTTCTCTGGACTGTATCAGTAAAAAAAAGAGAGTAAAATCCGGGGTTAGAGACGATGCTGACATGAACGTTGGCATTAATCGCGGCGTGGCAGGTGCCTGGCGCCGGAGTACTTCACGCACGGCATCGTGGACGAGAAGACGGACGTGTTCGCGTTCGGCGTCTTCCTCCTGGAGCTCATCTCCGGGAGGAAGCCGGTGGACGGCTCCCACAAGAGCCTCCTCGCCTGGGTAAGTGCTACCGATTAGTAATCTACGGCACCTCGACCACCGTTTGCTAATGACTAGCGCGACGTGGCTGAGTTTTGGGTCGGAACATGTGCCCGTGTGACGCAGGCCAAGCCTTACCTGAGCGACGGCGCGGTGCAAGGGCTCCTGGACCCGCGCCTCGGCGACGGCTACGACGCCGCGCAGCTGAGGCGGCTCATGTTCGTCGCGTCGCTCTGCGTCAGGCCCGCGGCAGCGTGGCGGCCTACCATGACACAGGTACGCACGTAGGGAAAAGAAAAATCTTTCTCTGACACTAAATTTGGGACACTTCAGAACTCACAAAATCAAAGCAAGCAAATTTTGCCGCGCACACAATTACAGAGCTCGGCTTTACCAAGCTGCAACAAGAAATTAAACGGGGCGTAAAGTACGCATCACTGTGAAGGCTTTTGCTGACATCAGTGCAAAAATAGCACAGTAGCTTTTGATAGTTGGTGAACTGATTATTCTAGTGTGTGCAGGCCCCTAGCTTTGGAATGTTAGCGTAGGTCTGACAGAGCGTAGCATCCCCGCCGTAACCATGCGTGGTCCACCAAAGAAAATCTCCAACCATCATCGTAGGACAAAAGTTAGGGACATCTTAATTCCTATTTGGTGGGTTAATTGGATTGTTGCTTGTTCCGCCAACTCAAAACATTGGAATTCTGATGAGGGTTTGAGCAAAGGACATCCTACCATGCATTGCAACCGACAACTGCTAAAAACTTCAAGTAGATTAAGCTAATCACGCAAAGAGAAAAAAAAAATTCAAGAATTGCTTACATGGTACGGTCTACTTTTTCCTAGGAGCTTACCTATCCGCGTTTCCTAAACAAAATGTAAACGGTAGGTTCAACAGCTCTATCATACTGTACCATATAATGACATGGACAATCACAACAGAAATGGGGGAAAAACTAGCAAAAATGATTAATTGTTAACAGCTGTTTGCATAAATTGTTGGAAGGCACCATTGTATTACATGAACTATCAAGTTTTCTAATCAGAGGAGGTAATAGTCAAGTCATACTCTACATAGGTGACCATTACTTATCATGTCTGGACAGTCTGGTGCTAGGCAGCTATCCCACTCGAGTATAATTCTCCTATCTGAAGTTATTATTTATACCAGATAATCCGTATAAGGTTCATCTAATCAGACATCCGAGAGCACCCTAAACACTTGTAACCATATACGGGGTGTTTGGTTGTCAGCTACAGTTTACCACGCCTAAGGTTAGGCAAGTTTGACCAACTCAGGGAGCTGTTTGGTTGCAGCCACAGTTGTGGCAAGATTCCCTTCCAGCAAACTAGGCCCCACACGTCAATGACTCAAAAAAGTGTGGCAAGATTTCCTTAGGCTGCCTAAGGTGTGGCAAAGAATTTAAGCACCTCAACTTAGACAAATGTGGCAATTTTTATTGGCAAAGTGTGGCTAGCAACCAAACAGGCCCTACATCTATCTCAACCACTTGCCTCCTACGGTTGTTAAATACTGCCACATTGTGTAGTGTCAGTTGTGACAGCACGCCTTGAGTTTAATTTAGCTCACTAGCATGTACCGACCAGTTGGCAGAGTAACATTATACCAAACTTGATTGCATGCAGCTTGTCTTCGTCTATCACGGTGTGTTGAGATCTCATTTTTAATGTGAGGCAAACTGAAACTCTTTCACTAGGATTCCACGTTGTGTGGGCGCGCCCTGGGTGATAATATATACTACACTACAAAAGCAGAGGCATCAACTTATGTATGAGCACATCACGCATAAATGAATTGAGTTGAGCTTAAGGGAAGGTGACTCGAACACATCATCACATATCAGTATTGACCTTATCTGAATGTTTTTTTCCAAAAAAACCCCAAAAGCTTTCTTTAATCCCCCTTTTAACTTATGGACCTTGAACTTATACAAGCATACAGGGAAAAGTTTCTCAGCATTCATTCTTTCTGTAAGGAAGTGGGTGAGGAATGAAGATTAGGACCATGCACAGAGCAATCTTACTATTTTACTGAACTTTGGAAGAAGACAATGGTTTGGTCACATCTCAAACTTGGCAGGTTTCTTGATTTTAGAAGGGGCATAGGATGCTCTGTTGCTTCCTACCTTCTCCCCTACCCTTTTTTCTTTGTACTGATTCACGGGAAGCCCAAGGCCAAGGTGAAGTGGGGGACACAAGACAGCTCAAGAATATAAATCTTGGGACAGACGTACAAAACATGCCACCCCGATGGGTATATAGAAGGCTTGGTCTGCTCTAATCAAACTTTAATCATGAATTAGTTTATTAGCGATGCATTGCACCATTGGCACATAAACTATCACTCAGCAGATACTCTCGTTTGAACTCTCAAATGCTTTAGAAGGTGGATGCAGTGTTTGAGTGCAAGCAATGCTTAGAGTGTTCGTTCAGTGTAATTGAGTTGTGAATTTTATGTTTTGAGAAAGTACAACCGAAATTTGCATTTTTTTTAACAAATAGGTTAGTAGGCACAGCTAAAGTCTGTGTAATTCTCATGTGTAAGTTAACCATGAAGTTGAATTTGCTCTAAAAATTCTGTGTACCGAATGTGCAACTCGATATGTGTACATTTGTTACATAAAACGCATACCTTAAACACAGCAAAAACTTAATTTTCCATGCAAGAAATTGTATTTTTCAATGCTTTGGTGTTGGCTTTCCTGTTGATCTAAATGTAAAATCCAATGTACTGTATCAGCTCGGTGCACTAGTTACTACAATGACCAGTCAATTGTATAACGTACTACTCCTTATTAATTTGCAACTGTTAGTACTTTAACTGACTCGATTCAGATGGGAAACTGCAGGTACTGGAGTTGTTGGAGTCTGGCGAGATTTCTCAAGATCAATGGCAGATGCCCGAGGAGGAGGAGGAAGACGAGTTTTGGGATTTCGACGATCTCGACGATTTCGAGGACGACGACGACGACAACTACGACCATGACGATGAATCGGATTCCCCCTCGATATCCTCGTCAGCGTGCAGTATCCATGCCAATGATTAGCCCCAAAATATTTGCACTTGTCAGTAGATTAAGTGCCCATTTGGTTTTGGTTTAGGAGATATGATCATTGAGATTATATTAGTGTACATAAACCACCTAGACAATATTAAATTAAGAAAAGAGATCCAATCCCATGGTTTTCATTTCATGCCTCCATGAGCAAGAATCTCCCCATAAACCCCTACTAACTCTAGCAGCTGATCTGATCATCTGACCGTGATGGGTGATTGATTTCTGCCCAACTCCAAATTGGCTGACAGTTAGACATGCCAGGGCCTTCCCCAACCAACTGGAACTGTTGTTGGTTTTCGGTTTTCTGTGGATGGATCTGAGACAAGCTGATTAACGATATATAGCCCTTATTATTAATTATTAGATAGCAACAACATGCCCGGCACCGGCAGCAGGTGGGTTTCCGTTCGGAATCCGTTAGTTAGCTGAAGACTCACAGTTGGGCGACCCTACTGCCCCTTAATTTGTTCCCATGCTGTTATTGTTGAGAAACTGTCGCTGACGACCAGTCCAATCGATTTCTCTGCTTATATAAAACCAGATCAATCACAGAAGACAAAAATAGTAAATTGAAAACACAGAGAGATAAAGAGAACTCTCAGTCTTTCTTTATTGTTTTCTTTCTAATTCCGTAAACAAAATAGCCAATAGTACTCTCTATTTATAGTCTAGTGGTGAGGTGCTCATCATAGGCCAAGGCTTCAAGCCCAGACCTAGGTTTCCTAACACTCCCCCTTGGGCACTCATCCGACACGTCCACGCCTCACCAAAACTCCATAAAAACCCAGTGGAAAAAATTTGGAGAAAGAGTACATGATACATGTTATCCTGCGTTGCATGAATTACCTCATTAAAAACCTTGGCCGAGAAACTTCAGGAAAACCCGTCAAGGAAAAAAGAGTACAATCCACCCAATTTCATTTAATCTACATGATTTATTCTTTGGGTACTCGATCTTCATGATCAAGTTTTAATAACGAGCTTGAGAAAATCTCCCCTTGAATTCTGCACTTTTCTAAGTCTCATCATTCTAATTTCTCGTACACATAGCCCGTTTGTGATCTTACGGTACGCGGGTCCGACAGGTACCCAGCATCTGTATAGCCAGTCAAGTTTAAATTTGATTCTTTCTGTAGAACAATCCAAGGTTCTTGATTCCTTGAAGGTATCAGAAGATGTCTTTTATTCCCTGCCAATGCCTTTTAGTAGATTCTGTACTATGCTTTGCTAATAGGTTTACGACAAATGCAATGTCCGGTCTAGTGCAGTTTGCTAAATACATAGGTGCTCATACTACACTTAAGTATGGGAATTCCGATCTCAGAACTTCCTCCCCCTCTTCCCAGCACTCAAGTAACATTTGCACAGCCAACCAGGAAAGCGACCACCGGAGCCAATCTTCAATCCATTCCCAAATCGAACTGACAAACATCCGACAGAAGTAGCCCACAAATCCATTGTTAGTATTTTCCTCACTTTCTTAGGACCACACAGTGAGCACCATATACCCAACAATTACCCAATAGGGCATCACATAGCCATCACATAAAGTATGCACAGAGAGTAGAAGGAGGTTAGGGAGGCGTATACCGGAGGGAAATCATCGTGGCCTCTGGCTTCGACCTTGGGGTGTCTTTCGGTGCCCGTGCAACTCCGATGAACCCTTCTTCAGTTCTGGATAGGGATGGCAATGGGGCGCGGCGAGCACGGGTAGTGCTCGCCTATATCCATGTCCACGACCCCGATTTAGGCCCACGGGCATGCCCGCGAAGGATGACAGGCGAAGAACCTCGCCCATACCTGTCACCCGTGGGTACCCGTCGCCCGCGGATATGCCCGTTTACCCGCGAACTAAGTCACCATATAAGAGTTGAACTAATGTCAGATACATATAAGCAACAGCTATTGCTAAAAAATATAATAGCTATCTTTTTTTATTCTATTTAAATTTAGTTTCAAACTAATAGATTTCCTTACTAGGGTCCTTTCCAAACTTATTATGAAAATCAATTATCCCCTAGGTTAGGAACTAAATAGTCTAGGATCAGTTCTAAGTAACAACGATAGAGAAGGGAATTGCACAATTGAAGAAGATCCCCCTTAATTGAAGTATTAAAAATATGTATGTACAAGCAAGCATGCACCAGGTAATTGGAAACAAGGAATGCTTCTAATGAGTCAAGGGGAAAAAACTAATAAACTAAATGTTTGGCCAGAAAGCAACAGTAATAATTGTGATACCTGTCAATCTATATCGTGGGTAAATGGACGAGACAGGTACGGGTGAAGCTTACCCATGTTCGTGCCTGTTTATCCAACGGGTAGAATATTTTCCCTATTTTCATGCCCGTAGATAAATAAAACGTTCTATACCTAGCACTATTAGGGTATTTACCCGCGCGCACGTGGATAAACAGATACAATTGCCATCCCTCGTTCTGGATTACCTCTGGGCAATTCTCAACGCTATCCAACAACGCCCTTTCCGATATGCCATCTCGTTGCTTCTCTGGCGACCAATCATGTTGTGTCATTACGCATCTTAATTGCCAACATGAAAGAGAGACAGAGGGGACGGGATCGTGAGAAGCAGATCCACGGAGGGAAGGCCGAGAATAGGGGGTGCGAGGGGGCAGAAGTGGAGGTGGAAGATGGACTTCTTGAGAGATGCTTTTCCTTCCTTGTGCTGGGAGAGATATAACGTATCACTTACGGATAGATTTCCATATCGAGTCCTTTTAATCTTGGTATCTTTTATAGTTTCCCTTACCAAGGTTAATACAAAACTCTATGAACTTTTTCTTTCAATCTAATACATTATAACTTAGGTCCGTTAGATAGATGGTTAGATCTTTCTGATTAACATAGGAGCTTATTCAGAGTGTCTAATTAGTATAGAGATAGATAGATGTAATATGATATCTCATCTCTAATTATTATTCTGCTGCATCACTCTGATAAACTTATTATTCGTTGAAACGATATTTTACCGGACAAACGAATAATAATCTATTAACTAGTGTTATTATCACTTGACAAAAGCATAGGTCGTCACAGCAGTGAAACTATTAAGCTTTGACGATTAATATACAGCCGCCGTCTGTGTGTCAGAAGTTAGAGCTACCCAAAGTACTTGAGTGGTCACATGAATAGTATTAATTAGTAGATTTGTCGTCACAAGAATGAAAGGGGAAATCCCATTTAAAGCACATCACCAATATTAGTAACGTTTGATTTATAGGATAACATAAGCTAATTGTTAAATGTTCCTACCCATTCACTTATACAAGTTAGAAAGAAAATCTTTTGAAAAACAGATGAATGAAGGGATTTAGGAACAAAGGAATATATTCTAAAGATTCTTTTGAAAGTCGTATAGAATGAATTGCTCCACAAGACCTCATCATTTTTTTTCTCTTTGGCTCCTCAAGATGTGTTTTGGCTACAAGGTTTCTTATAATTTCAAATATCTATTTAATGGCAAACTCTGAAGCACGGACACATTAGTTTACTGTCGTATCCGTGTCCAATATAGATATGACACGGACACATCACGGATACATGTCGACTGATTTAAAAATGAATTTTAATTTTTAAAATCTCCAACACGTGTCGGATATAGTGTGACCACAAATCTGACACGGCCAAAACACAGCCCACCAAGCTGGACCTTTACTAGTCACTAGTCTCCACCAAGCTCACCTTCACGATCCTTCTGTAAACCCTCACCTTCGATTCATGGCGGCGACAACAGTGGAGGAGATGGCTTTAGAGGTGAGCGCCACGGTGGCGGCGGTGTAGACCGGCGCAACCCTTCACCGTCCTCTTCATCTGCCTTGATAAATCCCGCAAACCCTAGTCCCTCCTTTCTCGGCGACTCAGGCGTGCGTCCATACAAACTAATTCGAATAGCTTGATATTTTCCGTACCAATCTCCATGCGTGCGTGTGGATTGAACTTACGTATTGTTGTTTCGTCTCGCTGCTTTCGGGTGCTTGTGTGTGTGAGCATCAGTGTACTGTGTCCGCAGCGTGTGCGCACTAATTTGGGGGTCGGCATTTGATCTCTCAGATTCTCCCATGGCGCGTGTCCCTGATTCTCTGTTGGAGTATGATCACAATAGCCTTGTGCACACATGACAATAAGAGCTTCGCCGGATGCTCATGATATGCTTGTCGACATAAATAGATATGTGCTAGCTTGTGTTGCTAAACACGCGAATGACAGGTTCTCACATTTTATCTCCAGTGCTATTTGGAGATTTTGGTTGAAATTTAGAAATGCATTTTCTCGAGGGTCGTGTGTTACTGCGTTGCAACTTGGTTTTCATGATAGCGTTCCGGCCTTTCAATTTCCCTGTACTTGAAGATTTCAAGAAAGTAAAATAAGAATATACAAGATTTTTCACCTGTTCTGGAGAATTCAATGGCTTTGATTCTATTTATGATAGATTGATCTTTGATCCAATGAATTGGTGGGGAAACCGTGGACAATCTATTCCTATGAGGCAAAGTTTAGCTCTTAAATTGGTTAACCAACCGGCCTCATCAATTTGTTGTGAAAGAAACTAGAGCATATATAGCTTCATCAACAGTATGAAAAGAAACAATTAACTCTTGAGCATGCTGAAGATTTGGTATTTGTGCATAATAATTTAAGACTTCTATTATCAATTATCAATTGTTGTTGCTCTATTACTTTGATTGTTCAAGAATCAAATATACATGTTACATTGTTATCTTTGTAGTCTTGCTGATCAATGACCATGTTACTTTTTTCCCAGGTTAATAGAATTCTTATTTCTGAAAATGGTATTCACATAAACAAATGAACATATCATGAATTGACTGCAAGAAGAATGAATAGGCAAGGGTCGGTCATCTTTGAGAAGTACATATTTCGAGTTT
This sequence comes from Bonia amplexicaulis, assembly GCA_036346245.1. Classification (NCBI taxonomy): domain Eukaryota; kingdom Viridiplantae; phylum Streptophyta; class Magnoliopsida; order Poales; family Poaceae; genus Bonia; species Bonia amplexicaulis. Next base: position 18,806,015 of record CM070746.1, read on the forward strand.
ACTTTACACTTTACATTATTTCAATTTAACAAAAATGAAGAAACATACAAAAAATACATATATGTAATTTATTCTTATTATTTAAATATATATAGACATGTCATTGTATCGGTATTTTTGAGAAATGATGAATCCCCGTGTCGGTGTCGTGTCACGTGGACGTATTCATGTCCGTGCATCATATATGGCAAAAACATGTCAAGGCTAATCTAAGATGTATTATTTCATACTAAATTTTATGTAACAAATCTAGCCACACAGTTGTGTGGGGCATCCTCCTAGTTAACTGAATGTCCCAAGCATTAGTGCTGTCAGTGTGGAACTGCAAAATTAGCAAGACTAACTTATCATAAACAGTATCACAGTTTTGAATTTTGATTGGCGCTGTGCCGTGTACATATGTAGGGTCTCTACTATTAGGTACTGCCATAGGGATAAGATCATGTTCGTATTGAGTTATGCTTGAAAAAGCCAGAAAACAATGGCCCTGTTCGGCTGTGCAAAAGCTAGGTGGCTTTTCACAGCTGCTACAGTACCTAACTTTTAAACGGAGTATTTTCTCAAAACGGGGTCTACAAGTTAAATGTAGTACACGTTAAAAGCTTAACATCTGTATCAGCCAAAATTGCAAATACGTATCTGTTTTTCTTTAATCTGTACCGTAAACAGTCAAAATTCAAAAATTTCGGCCAAAAGCCATAAGCCGCAGCCAAAAAGAACATGCCCATATAAATACATATCTTTTTAAAACGGCTTCTCTACTTTTCTCGTTTCCGTCTCACTCCGAGAATAAGTCAGGAGTTACGGACACATTACTTACCCTATTCCTTTCGCTCCTATCTCGTATGAACATATCTCCCTCACTTTTTGCACCGCTTACTCCTTTTTTCTAGAAGTTAATTCTTTCAGTCGCTACTATTTATTTTCAAGCAGAAGCCTTCGGGCGTAACTAAAAGTCATCGGCAGAAGACAATCCGAACATCCCCTAATACTTCTCATTATGAGGTATACCAGCAGCTAAGTTACAATCTCTGATCATTTCTATGTGACTTTAACTGAGCACATGGAGCTTTGTACAGCCTGCATGCTGTCTGATACCGAGCATTATGAGCATGTACAGTACATCCTAGCCATCGTCCGTGAACGTACATGCGTTGCTGCGTAACATCCTAGTCATCTATTGCCACTAGATTGCTCGGCCGAACATGCGTTGCTGCGTGCCCGTGGCACAATGTCCAAAAAAAAAATGCAGGGTTGCATAACGAACTATTTGATGCAAGAGGTCAAAGGGACAAGACAGTGAAATATATGGCCCTAAGCTCGAAGGACACTACTTCCTCCGTTTTTTATTACTTAACTTCCTAAAATTTATGTCATTAATTTTAACTATCAATAGATTTTAAACTATCTAAATTTGCTATATAAAAATTATACCATTAGATTTATTATTAAAAATACTTTCATAATATTGTAATTTTATTAATACATTTTAGTATAAAGTTATAAAATGTAGTAGTCAAAGTTGTATCACGAGGACCATAAAAAAATGTCAGTAAAAAAATGGAGGGAGTATCATACTAGTACTAGCTAGCGCGGTCCGTCGAGTAGGGGTTTCTTTTGCGCTTCTTGTATCTGGGAAATGGTTTGTCTAGTGCAATTTGGTAGGGGACAGATGCCACATGAATGGTTATTGTTCATTTCTTTCGCATAATATACCGGCAGAGAAGATTTTCCAGTCAAACTTCTAACAGATTTGCTATTTATCAGTCGTCTAAAAACCCACAAAATTTCAGTCGGATTTTCTTATCTTTGGATCGGCGTAGAGATTCGTGCTTTGGCTTTGGATCGGCGTAGAGATTCGTGCTCTGGCGAGCTTGTTTTCCTCCTCTCTGACGCTATCGTCTTCCTTCGCTGCCGCCGTGTTAGGGCTCAGGTTCACCCATTTAGGGTTTGGGTTCATTGGTGCCCCCACAGCTTAAAAGGAGACTAGGGTGGCGATAGACCGACGGTAGGCAGCAGTGGCGGTGGTGCGTCGAGGCGGCGATAGCGCCATCGGACGCGGGTGAGGAGGGCGATGAAGGTCAGCGGAGGCAACAAGGATGAGAGGGGTTAGGAGGTGGCAGCAGATCGGCGACGGTAGCCACCGGAGATGAAAGAGGGCGGTGCGGGAGTGACAAGACCGGAGTGGTTAGGAGGGGCGGTGAATCTGACGGTGGCCGCCACCGAAGACGAGAAAGAGAATGGTATGGGAGGATCTCGCCAAAAAGAGGAAGAAGTGCGACGCGGCAGCGGAAGGGGGAGGCTGGGTGAAGGAGGAGGAGGGGGCAGCGGGGGAGGAGGTCGTCAATGACGGAGAGGTGGCGGGAGGCAGCATGCTGGGAAGGGTGGGACGGCAGCGGCTAGGTGGGGTGCGGCGTGAGGGTTGAGAGGAGGGGATGGGGTTAGAGTCAATCCAAGCTATTGAAAAGTGACTGAATTTTACGAATTTTCAGTCGCTTGTGATATAGCCGGCCCCAACTTCTAATGGGCCTGAAAAATATCTTCATACAATGGATTCTGAACTACATATACTTTCGTAGGTAGATGGACAAGTAGGATAGGTCTGAACAATTGAAGAGTAGATGATTTTGCCCACTTTTATACTGCATATATATATGCTGACATCTTTCAATTGAATGCAATTTTGGAACATGGTAGAATCATTCTCCTGGTCAGAAAATTGATCATGTTTTGGATGGATAGAATTCGCAAGCTTCTTCTGAACCTGCATCTGCATGCATGTCGACGAAATGAACAATTAAACGCAGACTGGACGCTTCAAGGTCCGGTGCTGATAACCACATGAGAGATTCCCAAATCCCAGGTCATCGTGTTCATCCACTGCAGGATGTTAGATTTCTGCAAATGTTCTGCTGGCCAAGCATGCAGCGAATCGCGGAAGGGATAATAAAGTTGGGTGCAGATAACCTGCACTGCAGAACGACAAAACGCCCCGATTGGCCATGCAAGTTAAGTGATTCTGTCGGTAATCAACTAGCACGAAAGATTCTTCAGCTAAGCCATTGCAAGTTAATTAATTAGATGGTATATACATCGCTCCTTACCACTAGTATTAGCTGTAACACATGGGTACTTCAACACACAGCAAGGCTGGATTGACAGCCAAGTAGAGTAACTGGCGACAACTATTCTTTTAGTAATGTAAATGTAGCAGTGCAAGGATTTAAGCTAATGTTTTGGTTCAATCCAATGTTTAAATGAAATGCAATAAATTGGCCAGTAGTTTACTGCAGCTACATCTATTACTATCTGAGATTTTGCCTGTGATAGGAGTCGCTGAAAGGTTCAGAGTTCAGACAGTTCAGAGTTCAGACAAGTGTCTTGTCACCCTGTTGCTTCCATTGATCTCTCTTTTGTTGCGATAAATCTCATATTTTTCTCCCTCTGCTGATTGTATTTGAGTGAGAAATTTTGTAGGTTGCTGTGAAACTCTATCCTAAATCCCATGTTTTTTCCATACACTTTCCACAACGATTATCTATTATATATATTAAAAGTCGATGGTAGGTCTTTTACGGCTGCTAAAAATAGGAGAAATATACTAGAAATTATCACGATAAAAAGATCTGATCCTTAAATTGGTGGCCCCTATTTTAAATGCTTACATTCGATAGTTATTTTAGAGATATATTAATTTGAAACAGAACTAAAAAATCAATCCTTTAATTTGGTACACTGTATTTCAAAGGCGTAGATTGAATACTTAGTTTAGAGATATATTAATTTGAAACAAATAAACAGCACTATATTTGATTCAAAGGTTAAGAGTGTAAATTTGCTTGATAGGCCTACCTCCCAATCATCTCTTTCACATCGTAAGGAGAGATCTGAAAATAAAATTAGCTAATTAAATATAAAATCAAATATTCTAAATTCAAATTTAGATACAAAATATAAAATTTAAAATTGCGTCAAATTATACTACCGTGCAGTTGCACGGTTGAATCTGCTAGTTTTTGGTAAACGAAGAAATACTGAGAGATACCTCTGGTCGGGAAGGAATCAGCAACCGTCTAGGATTCTATTCACATTAACCAGTCAATCAACGACGTACGTATCCATCTACGTGGGCCAAAGATACAAGCTCTCGAGAAGCGGCCCATAAAGCCCAATATATTCCAACCTCCACGGCCCGGCCAATTTAGCCTAGTAAATACCGACCTATCTGGTTTCCTCCGTGTATTGGGAAGCCGAACCGAGAAGCGGAGGCGCAACCATTACCAAGCGGGAGATTGGAGCATTTGCCCCATACATAAACATGGAATTTGATGATTGCTTCATTTATCCATCGACACGCGCCTTGGACCCACATGTCATTGAGACATCACAGGGCAAATCATCAAATGCAACGAAAGGTGTGGCAAAAGATCAATTACCTCTTACCAAGCCGGCAAACCCCTCCCATCCTCTTCGTCTCCTCCTCTTCCGCTCCTAGGGTTTTACCTGATGGAGCCCACCTCGTCGGCGGCGATGGCGCAGCAGACGTGGGAGCTGGAGAACGATATCCCGGTGGCCGCCTCCGACCCGGACGCGCTGGACGCGATCTATCGCTACGACGAGGCGGCACAGGGGCGGGTGCAGCAGGAGAAGCCATGGGTGAAGGACCCCCACCACTTCCGCCGCGCCAGGATCTCCGCCCTCGCGCTCCTCAAGATGGTCGTCCACGCCCGCGCCGGCGGCACCATCGAGGTCATGGGCCTCATGCAGGGAAAGTGCGACGGCGACTCCATCATCGTCATGGACGCCTTTGCGCTCCCTGTCGAGGGCACGGAGACCAGGGTCAACGCCCAGGCCGACGCCTACGAGTACATGGTCGAGTACTCCACCATCAACAAGCAGGTCAGGTCCCTCCTTCCTTCCGCCATCACCGTTTATTCTGGGGCTCTTGATCTGACCATACTGTAATGGTGCTCCCAATCTGGTGTCTATGTACTTGCTTGCGTCAAAATTGTATTGCTGGTTATAATTCGTAATAATTGTTACTGTGACCTAACCTAATCATGTTGTTCATATGAAAAGTTTTGGGGTGGAATTAAGCAGTGCTGCTAACTTTGTGCCTATCTGTGTTGTGTATTGGTGCATTCATTCGTGTGATGTTACCCTCCTTCCTTCCACCATCACCGTTTATTCTGGAGCTCTCGATCTGACCAGACTGTAATGGTGCTCCCAATCTGGTGTCTATGTACTTGCCTGCGTCCAAATTGTATTGCTGGTTATAATTCGTAATAATTGCTACTGTGACCTAATCTAATCATGTTGTTCATATGAAAAGTTTTGGGGTGGCTTTAAGCAGTGCTGCTAACTTCGTGCCTATCTGTTTGGAGCGGTCTGACGTTACCGACTGGAGAAAAGCTAGTGACAGATCAGTTTGGATTGGGTACGGATACGGTTGACAATGCCAGGGATTGAGTTGGCTTATCTCCAAGATTACTTTCCTTTGCTTAGCATAGTTTGGTTAGGGTCGTATTTCCCTTCTAAATATGATATGTCTTTCTTTATTTAGACTCAGGCACCTGATGTATAGAGGCATTGATTGTTTTGTGTTGAGCAGTCAATAAAGAGATAAAAGTTTTCCCTAATCGGCTAGAGTCATATCAATCTCTCGGTGAGATTGTTCTTGCGCCAACCTGGCTGTATCAGCTACCATAACATCTTGGTACCAGAGACTACGATCCTGCTGGTTCCATGGAGGAAGCTCCGTCCCTCGCCGATCTCAGCAAATAGATCGTGCAACTTTGCACTGCAATGAACGCTCAACAACAGCAACTCGCCAACTTGGAGAGACATCTTAGCCCTAGCGCTAGCAATCTGCTGCCAAAAGTCTCCTCGGACGATGACGCGCAAATGGGTTTTGTTGGTGACGCACACAACGACGGTGGCCACGACGTTCCACGATTTCACAAATTGAGCTTGCCAATGTTCGACAGGAAGGAAGACCCTCTGCCATGGCTCAATTGTTATGAGCAATTTTTCCGGGGGCAACGCACGATGGAGGACGAGAAGGTTTGGCTGGCATCATATCATATGACTGGCATCGCGCAGCAGTGGTATTATCGCTTGGAGCGGAATCAAGGTGTTCCAACGTGGCCTCGCTTCATCGAGCACGTTAACCTTCGTTTTGGGCCTCCCACTTGGAATAATCCGCTCGGTGAACTCATACAACTGCAGTGTACAGGCTCTGTTGAAGACTTTCAAGACAAGTTTCTTTTGTTACTTTGTCGATGTGATGACTTGACAGAGAAGCAGCAAGTGCAGATATTTACAACCGGTTTATGCAACTTGAAGGCTCTGGAGATGGACAATGGCAAATTGAAGGCTCTATAGGTTGCTAAGAGGATCCTGCCGCTGCGATTCGTTAGATGGATTGAAGCTGCTGGGCAGCATTGGCCGTCGGGGCAGATCGGAGAAATTTCGGTGTTTCAGGCCTACTATGAGCAAGGTTGTCATGGCGCTTCGGCAAGTCGCGACGAGGCCGGGGCGCCTGGATGCCTAGTCGACTAGGCGTCTGCCATGGCGACAATTAGACGATAGTAGTTAGACGACAAATAATATCTTATATGACTGAAAAATAAATAACTATGCAGCATAACAACATAAATTATCTAAATAAACATATCTCAGGAGGTCTAAATTAGAAGAAATCTATTGAAAAATGGGTCTATTTGTAATTTTTAGAAACTCTGAAGATCTAAATTAGAAGAAATCTATTGATAAAATGGTCTGTTTGTAATTTTTAGAAACTCTGAGGACTCAATCACAAAAAACCAAGAAAATATAACTCTGCGTCCTAACCCTAGCCGCCACTCTTGACTCTTGACCCCTCTCTCTCTACATCTCTCTCCGCCGCCCTCCCCGCCTCCTCCCCCGCGCCCTCTCCCACCGCCTCCTCCCTCCGCCTCCTCCCACACACCGCCTCCTCGCGCCGCCTCCTCCCCACCGCCTCCTCCCGCCTCCGGCTCCCGGCATGGTAGTCACAGTGGAGGGCGTTGGCGGCAAGAGTAGGATGGAGATCGACGCCGGTGACGGAAGGAGGCTGGAGATCCCCGCCGGCGGCGGGAGCAGGTGAAGATCGGCGTCAACGGCGGGAGTGGGCTAGGCGAACAGCCTCGGCGTCTCCCTCCGGCCGCCAGGACGACTTGGCGTCGCCTAGGCGACGCCGTGACAACCATGACTGTGAGTATGGTCTTCGTCTCCCTGCTCAACCTTCTTCACGGTCGTACTCGAGTATTTCAGGGTCGAATTGGAAACTTGGTTCCAAATTCGATCACGATGCCTAGCGTCTTCGTGTATCTATGCGAGGCGTATCTGGGTATCCCGCCAGATCTGGAGCTCTTTCGATATTACTACGAAATGAGCCGGCAAACTGGGATTGCTGGAAGCTGTAGTCTGAAGCTCCATGATGGGAAGACGGAGCTTTACATCCCCATATTCATTTGGTCCTCGTGGCCGAGTTGGAAGAAGTGGTTTTACTGGGAGACGACCAGTGAAGACAACCTTTCTTTCGTGGGGAAGGTTGTAGAGAAGAACAACTTTGGAAATTCGGCTTCCAAAGACCTTATGAGAATAGCCCCCTACATCTCAGCCATCAAAGAGCTGAGGGACAAGGGGCTCATGGGCTGACATGTGTTGAAAGATTTCATCACGCGTCGCATCAACCCCCTGAAGCGACGAGCGCATCCTATGTGGATGTACTCAGGAATCTCAGACCCAACCAGAGACTACGAGAACGGTAAGTGATACTCGAACTCGTGTTCGTAATAAGATTTTTTTAGTACTGTTTATCGATTATCATGTCTGAATGAATAGATCTCGAGTTGGAAGAAATCAACTCCCGAGTTAAGGCTGTGTGTGAGAAGGCTCCATCGCTTGAGGTGGAGGCCCCTCGTATTCTGGTGACGATATCCGCCAAAGAGAAAGAAGAGCGCCTAAAGGTAATCGAAGAACTGATTTTGTCTTTAGGCTTACATAGCCGTAAAGAGCGACTAAGTAGCATTTTTCTCTTTCGCAGAGTGTAGGCATGAACTACCGTCAAGACGTCCTAGGAATCGAATTGATGGTGGTCGGAGAAGTAGAGAAATCTAAGGCTTCTCCGGCCAAGAGACGTCGACTGGTTAAGACAGTCGATAAGGACAAGGGGAGCACAAGTGCTGTTGTCCCCTTTGTCGTTCTTCCCTCGGTTGCTCCGAGCGCTTCTATTCAATAGTTCATTGCGGGCATGAGTACCGCGAGTGAAATAGGGGCGGCCGTACTGGAGCAACCAAACCGTTAGCTGGTGCTGGTTTGGAGCGGTCTGACGTTACCGACTGGAGAAAAGCTAGTGACAGATCAGTTTGGATTGGGTACGGATACGGCGGACAATGCAAGGGCTTGAATTGGCTTATCTCCAAGATTACTTTCTTGGCTTAGCATAGCTCGGTTAGGATCGTATTTCCCTTCTAAATATGATATGTCTTTCTTTATTTAGACCCAGACGCCTGATATATAAAGGCATCAATTGTTTTGTGTTGAGCAGTCAATAGAGATATACAAGTTTTCCCTAACCGGCTGGAGTCAAATCAATCTCTTGGCGAGATTGTTCTTACGCCAAGCTGGCTGTATCAGCTACCATAACAGATTGAACAGTCCTATACTATGTAGCACAGCCATTTTCCTATTGGACTATATCACCTTAACATTATTTTGTCACCATATGATCATATGAAATATACAGTGTGCCTGGAATATATATCGGAAAGTCAAGAGTTTTGATTTCTATGCACCATATTCTCTTCAACACTCATTACTTAATGATTATACTTAAAAAATCAGATCAGTTGATGCAATTTGCCCCATATGGTGAAGTTGTCTTGATGCATACCAACAAGAAGGGACATTGTCAAATTAGAATAACTGTACAAAGGTTTTTGAACAAGAAACAATTTTAGAACTATTCATATGAGTATGATAGTATCATACAACCCAGATCCTACACTACATGGGCTTTGTAGTGTAGATATTGTTTTTTACTCCTTATAAAGACATGATTGGGCTTCATTGCTCTCGGTCTGTTACTGTGTGTGTGCCATTCTCGATGAAAGATGTGGTACTAGTACCGCATTAGAAAGTCAAACAGGATGTGGTTTAGATAAGGACTAGTGATAAATTATAGTTGTTTGTTATTTCTGAGTACATCCTTAAACTTTTAAAGCATGTAATGCATATTTTTCTATTTGATCTCTAATGCTCTATTATCACCCTATGCCCCTATTCACCTGGACACCTGGAGTGTTAAATTCTGTTTGGGGAGTACCTTGGAATTAGTTCACACATTTTATGCCACAGTAATATTTATAAATGTTTTAGGATAAATTGTAGTTTCCTCTGAACTCTAGCTCTGATTTTTACATTGTATATTGGAACATTGGATATAATATGTGTACATGATTGTGCTTATTCAATCTATTCTGGCAGTTATAAATTCACACAACTGTTACATTGATGAACAACTTAGCTGGCAATTGAGATGTGTTGAGAAACTATGCGCATGCAGGTGTGTGTTAACTGTTAATATGATAAAACTAACTTGTATATTTTCTTCATTTGGATAGGCTGGAAGGTTGGAGAATGTGGTTGGCTGGTATCACTCACACCCTGGTTATGGATGCTGGCTGTCAGGCATTGATGTGTCAACTCAGATGCTTAATCAGCAATTTACGGAGCCATTCTTGGCTGTTGTGATAGACCCTACAAGGACTGTTTCAGCTGGCAAAGTGGAGATTGGAGCTTTTAGGACATATCCAAAAGATTACAAGCCACCAGATGAGCCTGTGTCCGAGTATCAGACCATACCACTCAACAAGATAGAAGATTTTGGTGTTCACTGCAAACAGGTAACTAGATTAATTGTTTTTCTTTCTTTTCTTTTACTCGATGTGTGGTTTAGTTCTGTTCTAAATGGATTTCATGCAGTACTATGCTCTGGATATAACTTATTTCAAGTCATCCGTGGACTCTCACCTGCTTGATCTACTCTGGAACAAGTACTGGGTCAACACATTATCTTCATCACCACTTCTGGGCAACAGGGATTATGTTGCTGGACAGATCTTTGATTTAGGTAAGCATTTCCTTCTATGAAGTTTTGTAGAAAAAAATGATTATAGCTAGTTTCGTCTTAAGATAAATCCAGATAAAGTTATAAATTATTCTGTGCTACACAGCTGATAAACTAGAGCAAGCTGAAGGTCAACTGGCACACAGTCGATTTGGTATGCTTATGCCATCACAACGAAAGAAAGAGGTCAGTTTCTGCATTCATGTCTTTAAAGTTACTTGTGTGCCCATCAATGGTTTGCACTGTTCTTCTGCCCTTGTGAAGTTTGCAAGGCTGATACTATTTATTATTTAATCTCGCACACCTATTGTCTGCATAAGTTTTCCAGTTTTCTGCGTCTCCCACACGTCAAATTAGTAAATTCTTATCGAGTTAGTATATTAATGAGCTGTGTCCTTTTGCCGCTCATTCACTTTCAATAATAAGTGGATGGTACTGTATGCATGCAACCTAAGAAATAAATGTCAGCTATACGTAGTGACCTGGTGCCTAGGTCACTCTGTCATCTGCTAGAGCTGATTCTGGGTGAGAAAGTGGGAGAATTGGGAGGAAGATTTAAGTGTGGTTTATTGCTGTTTATTTATCAGAATCAGGAGAGAGAAGACACTAGAGGAGTAGATAAAAAGGGCATGACTTTATGATTCATTGGGCAGGTGATACAAATTTATGTACTGTGGTTATGATTCATTTGGCAGGTGATACAAATTTATGGTAATGTGGTTAAAAAACTCAAGTATGATGTTAACTTAGAGGGTGAATAAATGAGAAAATTGTGAAGTTCTAATGATCGAGCCCCTAGTATAGACTGGCTTGGTTTGGTACTTTGATTCTGTAAACATGCCATTATATCTTGTAGTAGTGATATTGTGTTTGCTCAATTACTCGATTGAGAGGATTCTTGAGGCTGAGCGCACAAAATGATGGTAGCAAATGTAAGATAAGATCCATCTAGGTGGTGATAATGGAAAAGGTATGATCCATGTCTGAATAGTTTGTTTGGAGCTGCAACAAATGTAACCAAGTTTATCTTTGGGGGTCATGGGTTCAGTTCCAGTAGAATCTATTAATCTAAACTGTTTTCTTTTCCTTAAAAATAAATGGACTAAATTTGCCTTGTTATTAGAATATGTGCCCCCAACATTGTGATGTGTACACGCCTATTGACACACGTGATTGCTAATTTCTTGAGAATTCTACCCATGTTGTGCTTTACAACATAGCTATATATTAGCTATATTAGCATATCCCAAGGTGGTTATGGCTATGTAATTTTGTATTGACAGGATTGTCGATTAAGTTATTGGTACTCAGTCGATTGCTCTCTATATTGGATCTTTTTTCTTTGAGAGCCAAATGTGGTTTTTTTCTTTTGTTTATTTTGTTTTATGGTTTCTTCAGCAAGAGGAGTCTCCGCTGGCTAAGGTAACACGGGATAGCTCCAAAATTACTGCTGAACAGGTCCATGGTCTCATGTCACAGGTGAGCCTTAGGGTCTGTTCATATTAGTTTTTTCTGATAGCTTTTGGTTTTAGCTTATAAATAGTAATAGCTTGTAGAGAGCTGTACAGGAAGAGAGAAACTCATGTGCAATTTTGGCCGATATAATATATACTTCAATCAACTAGTAGACTCTATTTTGAAAAGACATCTCGTTTAAAAGTTATAGAAAAACTATTTACTGTAGAAAAGCAGCTTTTAAAAGCCAATAAAAACAGGACCTTAATTTATATCTGGAGTCTTGATGTGGTTGAATTCTCCTGGTACGTTTTTCTTTTCTGCCCTAACTGTTGCAATATTATGCCTAAAGGTCATAAAGGACATCCTCTTCAACTCTGTGCACCCGTCAAGCAAGGCAAGCACAAGTGCTCGAGACTCATCTGGGCCCGAGCCTATGGTTGAAGCTTGAGAATTCCAATTAAACGCTTTACAAGTTAGCCTTTTGTTGATGCTGGATTTACCTGCAGTGAGCTTCCGAGTTTAATCGCTTCCAGTCGTGGCCAGCATAGCTATCTGATTCAAACTGTGTAAGCTGAGTTTTATTTGTCAAAACAGAATTGATATGTAATTATGAGTTGCCTTCTGCACCTTGGGCTGCCACTGAGAAGGTGTGATTTACTTTTAAGGAGTGAAGAACACCTGGGTGCACTTGGCCAGGTTGCTCACTGTGTCGCTATAGCCCGATCTGGGTCATGCAATCTTTTGTGGATGTTGACGGCCTTTCTGATAGGGACCCTATGCTTTTTTGGTTTTAGAATATACTACAGTTCAATTTACTGTTTGACAGAGGCTGCAGGCTGTAACATATTAGTAGACTCTACGAAGGTTTCGATCAAGTAGTGGGTTCAAAATTGGTCTTATTATTTTAAGACTTAATTAATCAGTTCTTTCAATACTTGATTCCCTCCTAGGAAGAAGAAGCGTTTACGACCTTTTCGACTGTGAATGACTAGATAATTTTGGTGATACGATGTTTGGGATGTTCGTCATTTGTTTGAGTTTGACGCGAATACCTTTATACGATGTTTGGGATGTTACTCGTTTCATTTCACACTTTCATTGTTTGTATATATGTGCAATGAAAGTGTTTCAAGACTCATTAACATTGTTTTGAGCGAACCAGTATTGATAAAATGGAATGTTTCTTATTTATTTTGTGAACTTGATCAAATTAGTCCACTATCCACCAGTCCAAGTAGCACCAAGGCTCCGATCTAAATGGGTTTAGCTTCTGTATTTTTAATTTCGTTTTTTTTGGCTTTTTAGTTTTTTAGGCTTTTCAGTTTTTTCTCTTTAATTTTTTGCATTGTTTACCATGATATTATTTTTTTAATTTTTAAAATTTAATTACTCAGAGAAAATAAAAGTTAAAAATTGTTATAGTGTATTTTTAGTCGTTATGGTGGTAAAAAATCGGAAGCCATCATATTGAAAGAAAAACAGAAGCCATCATATTGAGCAGGCCCTAAGGAATATCCACCGGTCCAAGTAGTACTAAGGAAATGCCTTGTCTTGGAGTCGGGAACTTGATCAAATTAAGGGCCTGTTCGGCTCCCTCTGAAGCCGTCGGTTTTTGGCTTTTGTTACAATACCTAACTTTTAAACGGAATATTTTCTCAAGACGAGGTCTACAAATTAAACGTAGTATACGTTAAAAACCCAACATCTGTAGCAGCTAAAATCGTAAGTGAGTATCGGTCTCTCCGTAATCTGTATCGTAAATAGTCAAAATTCAAAAATTTCAGCCAAAAACTATAAGCCGCAGCAAAAAAAAGAACACACCCTAACTAGTTCCCTGGCGAAAGAATAGAAACAGACTGATTCCCCCGACGACTTGTTTGGCAAGCTGCTCTTTAAGTCGTCAAATTTAATGATGTATTCATTCCAAATAATTACTCTTTAATACAAGTTCAAAGTTTAACATACGTATAGACTAAAAAGATATTAAATTTAAAAAAAATATCACTAGACTATGTATATTTCTATTAAATAATATACTATAACTATTTATTTATTTATTTAGTATTAAACAGGAGTATACAATAAAAATATTATAATAATATGTATTTGTTTTTTAATAGATTTATACTATGAGATGATATTTTTCTACCGCGGGGATTTATCTTACGGACGGAAGGAGTCTTAATGTATAGCTGCAGCAATAAATTTAGTGAGTGGTGACGACAGCCAGCAGCCGGTACGGAAGCCTCGACGAGCAGGGAAGCTTCTCGGCGAGCGCCCTCCTGCGCTTCAACGCTTTCGATATATGGGCGAGGGCGTCATGAGGCGGCCGGAGAAGCAAACGTGAAACACCGCAGTTCGCAGCACCATGGAAGGCAGAGCGCTCACCATCCTCATCGCCTCGCCCTTCCTCCTCCTCAACTGCTTGTCATGTATTGCTCTTTCGTCGAGTGAGCACCGGAGCATTCTATGGCACGGCAACTCCATCGCCGTGGAGGACGCTTCCGGCCACGTCCTAGTCTCGCCGAGCGGCAACTTCTCGTGTGGCTTCCACAAGGTGGCCACCAACGCCTACACGTTCGCCATCTGGTTCACCGGCTCGGCCGACGCCACCGTCGCCTGGACGGCCAACCGTGACGCCCCCGTGAACGGCAGGGGCTCGCGTGCCGAGTTCCGCAGGGATGGATCCCTGCTACTTCAAGACTTCGACGGCCGGGTCGTGTGGAGCACGAACACGAGAGCCACCAAGGCCGACCGCGCGCAGCTGCTCGACACCGGCAACCTCGTCGTGGCCGACGCCACCGGCCGCACGCTGTGGCAGAGCTTCGACTGGCCCACCGACACGCTCCTCCCGGAGCAGCCCATCACGCGGTACAAGCGGCTGGTGTCAGCCTCCGCGAGGGGCCTGCCGTACTCCGGCTACTACAACTTCTACTTCGACAGCAACAACATCCTCAACCTCATGTACGACGGCCCAGAGATCAGCAGCAACTACTGGCCGGACCCCTTCAACAAGTGGTGGGACAACAACCGGACGGCTTACAACAGCAGCCGGTACGGCAGCCTCGACAAGCTGGGAAGCTTCTCGGCGAGCGACCACCTGCGCTTCAACGCTTCCGACATGGGCGAGGGCGTCATGAGGCGGCTGACACTGGACTATGACGGCAACCTCCGGCTGTACAGCCTCAACGCCGCCGACGGGAGCTGGCACGTCACGTGGGTGGCGCTCCCGCGGCAGTGCGACGTGCACGGGGTGTGCGGCCGCTACGGCGTGTGCACGTACGGGCCGGGGCCGACGTGCTCGTGCCCCGAGGGGTTCGTGGCAAGCAACGCGAGCGACTGGAGCAAGGGGTGCCGGCGCACGTTCGATGTCCGGTGCGGCGAGGACGTCTACTTCGCCGAGATGCCGCACGCCGACTTCTGGGGCTTCGACTTCAACTACACCGCCGGGCTCACGTTCGACACGTGCAGGCAGATCTGCCTCGACGACTGCAACTGCGAGGCGTTCGGGTACAAGAAGGGCGTTGGCAAGTGCTACCCCAAGATCTCTCTGTGGAACGGCCGTGCTCCGGACATCAAACAAACCATCTACCTCAAGGTCCCTAGGCGTGTCAAGAACCTGGACCCGTCCGTGCTGCGCTTTCATGGCCACCCCTGCAGCGTGGAAGAACGGAACGCCAGCATCAGCTCCTCGTACCTGCATGTCAAAGGCAACAAGATAAACTTCATCTACTTCTATTGCTTCCTCGCGGTTGTGTTCGCAATGGAAGCCATTTTCATCGTCGTTGGGTACCTGTTCATCTTTCGAGCTGACCCGTCCGGACGGCGGATCCGTGACGAAGGGTACAGCTTGGTGTTGAGCCATTTCAGGAGGTTCACATACGACGAGCTATCGAACGCTACTTGCAAGTTTAGCGACGAGCTAGGGAGGGGCGCGTCCGGAGCCGTGTACAAGGGCGTCTTGGACGACGGCCGGAACGTCGCTGTGAAGCGGCTGGAAGAGCTGACGCATTCCGACGAGGTGTTCCGGTCGGCACTGAGCGTCATCGGACGGATCAACCACATGAACCTGGTCAGGACATGGGGCTTCTGCTCCGAACACTCTCACAGGCTCCTGGTCTCCGAGTACGTCGAGAATGGCTCACTGGACAAGGCCCTCTTCGACGGCGGGCGCGTCGGGTTCGTGTTAGGATGGCGTTCGAGGTACAAGATCGCTGTCGGCGTCGCCAAGGGGCTAGCCTACCTCCATCACGAGTGCCTCGAGCGGATCGTGCACTGCGACGTGAAGCCGCAGAACATACTGCTGGACGCCGACTTCGAGCCAAAGATCACGGGCTTTGGCCTCGTGAAGCTACTGAGCCGGGACGCGTGCGGGCGGGCGCAGGGGACCGGGGGCTACATTGCGCCGGAGTGCGCGCTGAGCCTTCCGATCACCGGGAAAACCGACGTGTACGGCTTCGGCGTCGTGGCCCTCGAGCTGCTCAGGGGGCAGAGGGTCTGCGACTGCGTGGCGGACGGGAGAGAGGAGAGCATGGATTTCCAGCGCCTCGTCGCGTGGCTCAAGGAGAAGACGACGGGCGAAGAGCGGTCGTTGTGGCCGGAGGAGTTCATTGATGCGCGGTTGCACGGTGATTTCAACCATTTGCAGGCAGCCGCGATGCTGGAGCTGGCGGTTTCGTGCGTGGATGGTAACCCAAACAGGAGGCCGAGCATGAATGCTGTCGTACAAAAGCTCCTCTCGCTGGACGATGTCTCTACGCTGTCCAGGATCTAGCATGGCCAGTCCAAGCTTGTCAGTTTAATTCTCTTGTTATTGCGTAGTAGTATCTAGTTTTGGATGGAACTAAAAGTCTTTATCCCAACACGATCTAACTTAATTGCAAGTTAACTAGTGTAGTAGTACCAAGTCAATGGATCTCGATTTCGCGATGTTAATTGTTAAAGTGATGTGTATAGCATACGTATGTTGATTGTAGCAGGGCAAAGCGGCAATGAGGCGCATTTGCTGCATATAAAAACTGCAAATTGGAGCAACAAACTTTTTTGTTAGCTGGGGTAGCGTTTCTCGATTAATATTAGTACTACACTGATCTACAATATTACTAAAAGAGCAACGACTTTAGTTAAAGGGGTGCTGTCATCACGAAGAGTTAAATGCACATATCCGATTCGATGGCTGCTCAACGAGTAACTATCGAATATCAGAGTAGCAGCCAGGAACATCTGAGCATTTTGGTCAACTGATTGGGACTATGGAAAGTGGAATGTGTCTCTCATCGCGCCCCCATAGTTAAATTGATTGTAAAATAGTTACGTAAAGTTAATATTTTATTATTATAAATTTACCAACAAATTGTAAATTTCATCTCCGTAAATTATACAACAACAAAGAGTCCAGAGTAATTGAGTAAAGAAAAAGAACAGATACCAAACAGATCAACATCAACCTGCTCTCCTCTCGGGCAATCGGGCTTAGAGGAGGCCTGTCGGCTCCCGCCCTCGGCCAAAAGGGCAGCAGCGTCGCGCCGCCCCCTCGTTGGCAGGCCCCTCCTCCAGCCCTCCGTCACCGTTGGTCCGGTCCTCCGCCGTGGCGACGGCCCTAGCCGGCCTAGGGTTTTTCTTCTCAGGTGCGTGGTCGCGTGATGCGCTCTCAGCTGCTCCTAATTGCTTGATGCCTCGATCCCCCTCTTCCTTCTGTGCCACTGGATTGCATCTGGTGTGGGCTGTAGTTGGCAGTTCGGCCTTGTGGGCCGATATGTGAGATATTACCTAGTTGGCCCATCTCATCATCTTGTCTTCCTCAGTTGAGAGCACGCAGGCGGCAGGCGCAGCTTCGATAGCCATGGCCAGCCGGGGAGGAGGAGAGGGCCCGCCGCCAGCGGAGGGTGGGCTAGAGCCCACCTAAGCCCCCCCGTGTATTCGCCCCTGCCTCCAACCTCCTCCCCTTACCTCGTATCCCGATCTCCAAGTGCGGTAGTTCTGTGCGATGAGGCGGCCAGCCTGGCCAAGTGCTCGTGGAGGCAAGTTAAATTCTCTCAATTTCTCGTGTGTTCAAAATCCAGTCGAGTCTTCGTAAGTTGTAACTCATCTCTTTATTACTTTACAGGATGCAACACTGTCAGCATTTTTGATAGGCTAACAAGCACAGGTACAATTCTGCCCTCCAGTTTTGCAAAGCTTGAGTTAATTTCTCGGGAAACTTTGTTGTATGGAAGTGGTCCTCCTAATAATATGCATTTTCTACTTCCATGTGGATTCTGAGAAAGATGAATGTTTTGCAATGCATCAATAGGCCACTCCGGTAAAATGTGCTCTCTGAAGTAGGAAAGACTGCAGCTTGACGCCGAAATCTTCTGCATCTTATTTTCAAGCCGTAGCAGCCATATCACGCGCAGGCCCGTAAAACGCATCGACGTGTGGAGTTCACGGCGCGCCGGACCGAGACGCGCGGGGCGTTTGTTCGCCGTTGGTGGGCGGAGCATTACAGCAATTTTGTGACGGGTTGTGTTGCGCCCGGCGTGTGCTGTCCTCCCGGATGGTAAGCGAGTTGGCCCGATCGAGCTGCAGTGTATTATGCATGCACGAGCGCTCTCTCTCTCTCTCTCTCCAATGAACACTAAGGGAGACCCCCTACTGTATATTATATTGGATACATATATAAAGGGAAAAAAATGTTTTGGATCTCTTCTTTTTAGTTTTTAAAAGCCGTTCTTCGCTTTTTCTACAATAACTAGTTTTTAAATGGAATGTCTTTTTAAGACAGAGTTTATAAGTTAAATGTAATACACACTATAACGATTTCATTTATATCGGCTAAAACAACATGCGAGTTATTTGTGTCTTCATACTCTTTTTCACGAATAGCTAAAAGTCACAAACCATAGCCATAAATCGAAGTAAAAAAGAACGGACCTTTTATGTACAACAACAAAGAGAAAAAATAATAATATGTTACAACCCTCTAGGGGTAAAATCCATGATTTTTTGCAAATAATCTATTTTTAATTTGAAATAACAGAAATATACCGTACAAATTTTTTTACAGGAATGACCTCCAATCTTCGAAACGTTAGGCGACTGGAACCTGTCACCCAACGGCCGCGCGACACGCAGGCTGTTCGTGGGCCGTTGGGCGACATAATTGCAGTCGCCGAAGAGTTGGGCAACTGCGACCAGTCGCCCAACCATTAGGCGACTGCAAGACCAGTCGCCCAACCCTTCGACGACTGGAGGCGCATATAAATCGGCCGCTCGGCCGAGCCCTCAGCCATTTCATCCGCCGACGCCGCCGCGCAGAGAAAAGGGAGAAGGGAAACAAAGAAGAGAAGAGAAGAGGGAAGAAAAAGAAAGAAGATGAGAGGAGAGAGAGAGGAAGAATGAGAGGTTCTACTACTTCTATGAGGTAATTTTTTTGTATGTTGTAGTCAATATTTTTTGTATAAATTAATAGTTTGTTTATTGTATAATTAGGATCGGTAAAAAATTATAGCTCTAGAAAAGATAGCACAACTTTCGTATGAATTAAATAATCGTAGAAAAGTTAGTCAATGTAGTTATAGAAAATTAGCATTCGTAGAAACTTATAGTTGTAGAAAATTTAGTGAATATAGTTGTACAAAATTAGCATCCATAGCAAATTAGCATCGTATAAAATTATAGTTATAGAAAATTTAGACAATATTATGTACAAAATAAGCATCCGTAGAAAATTATGGTTTTAAAAAACCAGTCAATACTTTTGTACGAAGTAAATAGTTCACTTTGTGCAAAATATTAATATGTAACATTACGAATTAATATAATGTCGTTAGCACATTGAAAAATCATGTGTACCGTTATAACTGGTATATTGGTATTTAAATCAATATGTCATGTAAATTATCAAAACCCATTAGGAATTATTTAAAGTATGAGAGAGCTCGAGCAGCGAGAGAAGAGCGACATCGGTGTGTGTGGGAGCCGATAGGGAGTTCATGCGTATTGGGTTGAAGGAATGGGAGGGGTGTCGGTGCGAATAAGTATGTGTTATGCTATGATGGTAGTATATTGGACATGATAGGCGAATGGTCATTTAAATGTAAATTATAGTACATCAATACTTTCATAATGTGCGATGCGATTTGACTAGTTGTAACATTGAAAATATTTGCACGTAGACATCAGTAATGTTAATACCTACTACATTAAAAGTGCATTACGGTGCTAGCACCGTTCGTGAAGGTCCGAATGGTGTTGACTTAGCGGTTTTGTGCAAGCCACTTTGGTACACTTGGACGGCAAGAATGCTCAAATTACAGATGTAATATACTGGTCCACCCATAGTTTCTTCTTGGACCCGTAGATTTCAACTCAGTTGATAAAAAGCACAGAACGTTGGATGCATGGACATCAGAAGGAAATTTAGGTGGTGATCATTTGGGCTTATTTTTGGTGGTTTATGGCTGAAAAAACACTGTAGCTGGCTGAAAAAACATTGTAGCAGACAGATGCTTATTTAACATAATTAAATTTAAAAAAATTAAAAAAATATAAAAATATGTTAGCACATCACAGACAACACAAATGAATACGGCAAAAAAAAGAATCGGCAAAAAAGCTCAAAATAAGCCAAAAGTTCAGAAAAAGACGAAATTATGAATAGTGAAAAATAAGCCAGAAGCTGAAGCCAAAACGAGCGGGCCTTAGTGGCATGTTTTGCCGAAGAGAGGGTGCATGGCGGCCTGTTTTGACTTTGACGCAGAATTACACGACATGCCCTTGTCGTCTTTCCAACCGTAAGTCGTGAGTAGTCCACACGCACGGTCGCCAAGTACGCCAACCGCTTGTGGAGCTCGTGGTGTGCTGGACGGGACTGTTCGCCGTCCGCGGGGAGCAATTCCGGGACATGGGTCGATCCCACTCCCAGTGCGTGCACGTCGGATGGCATGCGAGTTTCCAGCTGCGGTGTGCGCGCAACCACGCGTCCTAGCAGGCTAGCACTAGGCCAACTGCACGACACCGGGCTCCCCGTTGACTACCGTGGCTCAGGCCATCCCCCGTCGGCTGCCCGCGCGGACTACCACGACTGAAACATGCTCGCTTGCGCGGCCCGTCTACGCCAAGCAGTCCACGCACTAGGCTAGACCTGCGTTCGCATGTGGCGTGCCGCCCGGCCCGCACGCGTATCGTACACCTGGGGAAACGGGAACGTCCGGAATTTGGGCCGAGAGCCCGTGTGCAAACCCGGGCGATACATACGTTTCCTAGTCTTCAGTTTCAAGCAAGGGGCAACCCAGCCCATACGTATTGGGTGGCTGTGTTCCTCTCTGTGTTTTTACCCGAAGAGGAGATTGGCAGGCCTTTTTCTGCCACCGAGCTGCGGGCTGTCGTGGTCTGGCCCGGCAGGCCTTGTTTACGCTTGACGGTACGCTCACAAAGAAGGAAAAGCCTGTGCTTGACAAGAAATTTGTAATCTAAAACTCTAGTTTCCCCAATATGTGAATGCACCCATGGCCTTTTATAGGCTCACATGCACACACATCTGGCTTAAAGCTGACCTAGACCTAGATCCTCTCCTAATTAATCAATCGACTTAACTCGGGCTAAAACGATATGTAACAATTAGCTAGCATTTTACATCTTGGAAGTACGACGCTAAAGAAATTGTAAATAAAAAGCTAACGATACGCAGGTTTCAAATCGTGTTCTTTCACAAATCACAACGATATACAAGGTTCCAAATCTGTGTTATTTCGCAAATCACAACATAGTCACGTACATAAGGTGGAGAGTACAAAGAGGATCCCATGGATCGAGTAGACAGTATAAAGGGCATGTTCTTTTTAACTACGACTTATGGTTTTTGGTTGAAAATTTTGAATTTTAGTTGTTTGCGACATAGATTGTGGAGAGAGACACTCGCTTGCGATTTTGGTTGATACAGATGTTAAGCTTATAACGTGTACTACAATTAACTTGCAAATCTGTTTTTTAAAAAATACTCTATTTAAAAGTTAGATATTATAACAAAAACCAAAAACCACTCTTAGAAACCGTAAAAAACAGGTCCGAAACATCCACAACTCAAGAGACCAACCGCCTCCATAACCACTACAAGACACCAACACGAGCCAATTAATGACAACACGTCAACTTTCTGTATCATTATTCAATTTATTGTATATATTATTTCGACAGTAAATTTATAGATTCTTTTTTATGTACATGTAGAAAATGTGCGAAAGGTTATAATAAAAAAAAAGGAAAGAGAGAGCAAATCTGTAGCCAAGAAAGAGGTGAGAGTACATGTAGCAAAGGTGAGAGTACCAAGAGGATCCATGGATCGAGTAGACAGTATAAAACATCCGCAGCACAAGAGGGCAACCGCCACCGTAACCACTACAAGACACCACCACGAGCCAATTAACGACAACATGTCAACCGCCGCAGCCTCCGCCGCAGCCACCGCCCCGCACCCGCCGCCGCCCCACACCCGCCGCCTGAGTTGATCGCCGAGTCGATGATGACGCCGGTGGCCAGTCCCGCTGCTGCGCCGACTGCGAGCCCCGCGGCGCCGGAGCCGAGGCCGCTGCGGCCCTGTCTTCCAGAGTTGGGCGGGTACCCGTAGCCGGCGGCCGGTTGCACCGGGTAGCCGTACGCCCCAGCAGGAGGCGGCGGCGGGTATCCCTGGCCGTAGTAGTATACGTTGTTGTTGTGCCGGGGTGGCTTCTTGGCCCGCTTCGCGCAGCCGAAGGCGGCGATGGCCGCCACGGCCACAGTCGAGACCGCCGCGAGGACCACGATCACGGCAGGGCTGAGGGAGGCGTGCTTCGTGGCAGCGCCGATTGCTAGGCCATGGATTGTGTGGAGACCCAACCTCACCATTGCTTTCTCTCCGAGAGGCCGGAGGAAGAAGAGGAAGGGGGAGAAGTAGTGCGTAAGACGTGGGGGATGGGGGAGAAGGACCAAGACTTTAGTGATTGGCTCGCAAGGTCAAAAGTCTTCCTCACAATATAACTTGGTCTTGATTGCAATTAGGCGGAATCTTACTAAATCGACGCGTAGGACTTCCAAAAACGTGCCCCTTTCGTTCTCGGCGAATTTTCTCTGCTCGATAACACTTTCGCACGAAGCCTCTCTACACCACGATCTTTCTTATATTATCCAATAAGTTTGGAATCCGAGTAGATAGGCGGCCTCATGCAGCTAATTGTTCGGATAAGGGCTCATCCAGTTCTTTTAGAAAGAGGTTTCCTGATTTTGAGTTGTTAAAATAAAGCTTTCCTGATTTCATGGCATGTCTTAGGGTTAGCAACGCAACTCCGTAGATAAGCCTTTGGTAAGCCTAGTGGGCATACTCTTTGCAAAGTAAACTTCGATGTGAACACCTCGTATGGTCCCTCAAACTAAAAGCAAAACGACGTCATACGATGTGAACACTGGCACTTCAGAAAAGAATATATATATTCGTAGTGCCTATCATGGATTAATAGATCAGTAAGCAGGAGCATCCTACCGGTGGTTTTCCATCATCATTATTGAATGTTATTAGAGATTGCACTCTTTGTTGCTTCAAGTAGTGGATGATTGGACTTTGGATGGTGATGGAAGATATTTTGGCATTGTTCAAAATATCTAATCGACGTTCGTGACTCAGAATATGCATGATGCGCTAGCTAGCGGGCAGCCTGGCAGCATCCAGAATTCAATTATTTCAGGGCTGATCATTGATCGTGGAAGGCAAGAAAAGTAGCAATCAGTTCTTTAAAACAAAAGTCTACTCCTATTCAGTTGGAGTCAACCCTAGAAAACTCTGTTCATCGTCTAAAAAAGCCTTAGAAAACTCTGTCGCTCTATGGCATTGGGCCTTTGATGCTGCATGTGTTCCAAAGTGGTACATGGACCTAGAGTGAACTGTATTGGGCTTTTGGCTCCTTCCAAAGAAGCTAATTGCAATACTGCTTGAGCAATTGAACCGAACTCAGCCGTGGATAACTTACCTACAGAGCCCATGTGGGGTCTTTTTTTTCAACTTCTAAAAACCGCTTTCACACAGTAACAATTTTCTATAGTAATTTAGCTTTTAAACGAACAGTTTTTTTCAAGTCGGAATCTACATGTCGATTTAGTAGACACTGCTGTGATTTCATTTATATCGGCCAAAATCACACACGAGTCTCTCTTTGGACTTTCTATCATGAATAGCTAAAAACCATAAATCACAACTACAAAGCATAAATCGAAACCAAAAAATAATAGCTCGTCGTCTTAACCAGGAAAGGGAAGCTTCCAAGGATTCGCGGCTGTTGCTATCAGCCTAGATGACGACAATTGATGAAAGCTGAGACTTATCTCCAGTCTAATGCTTGTTTCTGATCAGTAATCATATGTTGCAGCTAAAAGTTATAAATCAAAGCCAAAAAATAACAGCCCATCGTCTTAACCAGGAAAGGGAAGCTTCCCAGGATTCGCGGCTGTTGCTATCAGCCTAGATGACGACAATTGATGAAAGCTGAGACTTTTCTCCAGTCTAATGTTTGTTTCTGATTAGTCAAGAACGGCTGCTTGTGCTTGCTGAGGCCCCTCATACTCTGCTCCCGCAGTCAGAGAGAGCCAACAGAGGCCTCTCAATCATCATTTGAGATGAGAGCTCGATGATTTAGCTCTGCAGCAGTTCGTCGACAGTACGAACAGGGTGCTTCAAGAGGATCAAACACAGCGAAGATATCAACACAAGTAAGTCTTTTCTTCACTAGGTTTTCTTTTTCGAAGCTGTTCTTCATTCTTCAAACAGTTTTCACAGCTCAATTGTGTATTATACGATGAATGGTTCTTTGGTGTTTGCAGTCAGAGAAGGTTTCTTCATGCATGAAGTCCTTTCTGAAATTGAGTAATATATGATGGGGTGGTCTAAAATTTTGATTGATCGAATATTTTTTAATGAAATGAATTCGGATTTCTCATTCTTTTCTCTTCTTAAGCTGGGAAAAATCATGCTGGATGGTAGCTCCAGTCAACGCCAAAACAACCCAACAAAACAAGGACAGAACATATGAATAAGTACATGTATTTATGAAATCTGTAAATATAAGTACGTGGCATAGTTATGAATGGGGCTGTAAAATAACCACATCCATCTGTTTGAACATGGTTTCTTCCTCCTGTTATCACATATCAGAAAATAGGGCTCTTTTACCTCAAAATGAATGAGCCATTTATTTTTTTTATCCAAAAGATCATAGTATCTAGAATTTAGTTATACTAACATCGGCAGTCCTAGCAGTAGAATCCCGAGAGTGATATAATTGTAAAAAGAACGTATAGCGTAAGAATAATTTCTGCAAACATTGCGGTAGTGCTCGTACGAGAGACGGCGGCGTAGGGAATGGGTGGGAAGCAGGGGTGGCAAGCGATAGAAAGGATTAATAATAGGTTCAGCGGAAAAAACCGTAATACCTTTATGAAAAAATTAGATTTATAAAGAAATGTCTATTATGCTCTCATAAATCAATGGTTAGATTTAATTTTCAGTGCACCCTCTTATTAATAAGTAAAATATAACATAAAACTTTCCAAAAATTAACAGCATGTCTATAAAGAACCATGGAAAACCATTCGGCAAAGAACTTCTTATTTCTTATGCTTCTCTGGCGTATGCCATGACGCATTGACGCAGTACTCAGACGAAACGAGCTTACAGGACGCAAGCATTGTAGACATGTCGACTGCTGTTGCAATTAGTAAGACACACTGGCACCTGAAAAAAAAGAGACCCGATTTGTTTGCTCTTCCTAGCTCGCTCGCCACTAACTACTAATTTGTTGCCCCATTTCTTCAGTATCGTCAGTCTCAGGGACTGTGGCTGCGGTAGTAGTGATCGCCCTGATCAGACGATGCCGCCGCTTGAGGAAGAAAATGAGGAAGAAGATCATAGCCACGGTTGCAGAGGAGATAAATAGAAGGAACCACGAGTTGCAAGCTGGCAATGCCGTGGAAGACGTGATGATCGAGATCGGGCCGGTGGAGAAGTTCCTCCGCGAGATCCTCAACGAGAAGCCGATGCGTTTCAGCTCCGAGCAGCTGGCGTCCTGCACCCGGAACTACTCGTCGGAGCTTGGGTCCGGCGGTTTCGGGGTCGTCTACAAGGGAGAGCTACCAAACGGCCTGCAGGTGGCGGTCAAAGTCCTGAAGGTGTCCATGAGCAAGAAGGTCCAAGAAGCGTTCATGGCAGAGATCGGCACCATCGGCAGGACGTACCACGTGCACCTCGTCAGGCTCTACGGCTTCTGCTTCGAAAGGGACACCAAGGCGCTGGCCTACGAATTCTTGGAGAACGGCTCCCTGGAGAAGTACCTCTACGACGAGGACAGGGCAAGGCTCGAGTGGAGGACGCTGCACGACATCGCCGTCGGCACGGCGAAGGGGATCCGGTACCTGCACGAGGAGTGCCAGCAGAGGATCGTGCACTACGACATCAAGCCGGCGAACATCCTCCTCACCGCCGACTTCACCCCGAAGGTGGCCGACTTCGGGCTGGCCAGGCTGTGCGAGCGCGAGAACACGCACATGTCGCTTACCGGCGGGCGCGGGACGCCCGGGTACGCGGCGCCGGAGCTGTGGATGGCGATGCCGGCGACGGAGAAGTGCGACGTGTACAGTTTCGGGATGGTGCTGTTCGAGATCCTGGGGCGGAGGCGGAACTACGACGTCGGGCAGGCGGAGAGCCGCGAGTGGTTCCCCAAGTGGGTGTGGGACAAGTACGAGCAGGGCGAGATGGATTGCATCGTGTCCGGCGCCGGCATCGGGGAGGCGGACAGGGAGAAGGCGGAGATGATGTGCAAGGTGGCGCTGTGGTGCGTTCAGTTCCAGCCGTCGGCGCGGCCGACGATGAGCAGCGTGGTGCGGATGCTGGAGGGGGAGATGACCATCGTCCCGCCGGTGAACCCCTTCCACTACAAGATGACTAGCAGCAGCGGCTCCAGCAGCACGTACTTGAGTAGCAGGGACACCGGGGGAGACAGTGAGGTTGCAGTAAGTCCTCCTGCTAAGTCGACTGATGCAGTGATGAAACATATTAAGCCGACTGATGCAGTGATTAAAGATCTTAAGTCGACTGATGACATTGCATGATCACGTACAAAGACACTGTCGTTCTTGTTGGAATTGATTTATTTTCTTGCGAACAGGAAATCAAAATTGGTTTTTTTTTTGTTATTGATGAGATGCATGTGGTCGATGGAAACAATGTCGGTAAGAATGCATATTGAGCTGTGTATGTACTGAAGGCTTCACTGCCTTTTAGCTGTTAATTAGCTTGACTGCTAGATGTACTGTAACATGTATAGATCGATTAGTACTTTAAGTCGGTTTGTAAGTCCTATATAAAAACATGTACGCTGCATTTTGTAGTTAACCTTGAGAAGATAAATGAAACAAGGTGTTTCTGTTTGGGCTGCACACTTATCATCTGTTCCTTGCTTCTTTGTGAGAAAAAATTCACAACAGTTCTCGCTTGTACAAGGAGGATTAGTTTTGTAAACTAGCGTAATGGACTTATGTAAATTATGTTGGAAGTAATATGGTTTTAGCATGAATTTAGATTTAATTCCAATAAAAAATAACTAATTTAAAGCATAAATCCAGCAACATTTAAATGACAAAACCAACATAGACATGTAAATCCTCCAAGCCATTTAAACAAAATAATATGCTTAAAACATAAAACATGTAGGCTATTAAAATCAGCATAAAGCTCATATTTATGTTTTGATTATTGCTCTCAGATTGTAGAGTTGCTTAAGATATAAACTTAGCCTTCTTGCTACTATGGTATATACTCTTCACTAATTGAATATGACAAAATGGATTCAAACTTTAAGCTCTAAATAATAATTTACTGATCTGTGAAACTTAATTTCATACTCAATACAACTAGTTATACTTTCAGCCAACAGAAAATCAGGGCAAAGTGATCTCAAGATAGCACGTCAATTAACCAACTAACTTGATAAACTCACTGTGTAAATAATCACAGATTTAACAAGTTCAGCAATAAGCCTAATTGGCTAACAAAAGGAGCATATATCCTGAATTACCAGAGATCACATATCATGAAAGTTAAATATATCTAACCACTTGCAAAGTAACTGATTACAGGACTAAGAATCAAATGACAGCAAAAGCAATACTTTAGAGCTCAAGTTTGAATAATTCAATTTCAGTATATGACCATTATCATTATTAAGCTATCAAACTGAAACCACATAATCTCTTTGCAATATCTCCTGGTGCTAGAATTAATCAAGTTAATTAAAATTTCAGCTAGCACAGCATATATGCAAAGATAAAACAAAAATAAACATTGTGATACTCATGAATGCACTGGCGCTCAAAGCCATCGAGATGTGCACAAGGCAAGGCACGCACTCAGCGTTGTCCCAGAAAACCAAATGCCTCGCTATGCCGCGCAAGGAGACGAGGTTGACGGAGATACAATGCCCGGTCTTCAAACTTCGGCACACCGAAGAATGAAGTCAAGGATCGGGGAGGATGCCGTACAAGATCGACAAGCACACTGGCCGAGTGCACTCAAGAAGCGGAAGGAGCCGAAGCACTCTCTCTTCTTCTGCTCAAACCTCGGCTAACCATGGGCACCTCCTCCAGATGGTGCAAGTTCCCACCGCAAATCACAAAGAGCAGGACTCACGGGAAAACCGGTAGGAGGTGCACAAAAGAGGATCAAGAACTTGTCACCGATGACTTGAATCGGCGGTGCAAGAGCTCCAAATCCCTCCAAACCAAAAGGCGAGATGGATCAGAGAAGAAAGCAAAGAGGGGGAAAACTCACTGGATCTCGATCTGCCCAAGGAAGAAGAAGAGGTCGGCTTATATAGAGGAGGCTCGAATTGGCGATGCGGTGACTGCGAACGGACAGCTCCGTGCTGCATCCATGGTCACCATGTGCACGAGGCTGGGAGACCAGCTCCCATCCAACCGACGGCCGCAAGGAGATACCTTATCTCTTCACCTCCATCCACCGACAGGTGGGCCCCACTTCTATTATTTCCTTTTCTATTTATTCTTTTCTTAATTGAGAAATTACCAAGTAGCCCTCAAAGATCCAACAAATTATTATCGTCTGGCGCTGCGCATAAGCCCTAAAGTGTGGTACCATTGAGCTATATTATCAACTGCGGCTTGTAAAGAGCATCTCTTGTTCTGTCCATTCCACATCCTTATACTTCAAGCCAGCTCATTACAAAGCTTGATAGCCATGACGAAACCAACATGCGAGTCAGCATGTTAAAACCGAAAATTAGCAAATCCCAATAATGTAAATCCATCTAAAACCTAAAATCTTCTATAGATGGACACAAATGTCATCGTATATACACACTGCATTTACACGCCAGTGCGTTACACAATTCACAATGACTCGGAAACATCACAATTTGCATCAGCGGAATCAAACTTTTCCCATATATTTACCTGCCGGTAAGACCTGAAGAACCGTACGAATCCGTGGTGGTGTCCCCGGACAGCATCGCGCCGGTGCTGGACGGTGCCAGGTGCGCGAACGGGTTGCGCGGCGCGGCGATCTGGTCCTCGCCCTCCAGAATCCGCACGACGTTGCCCATCGACGGCCTGTCCTCCGGCCGGTACTGCACGCACCACAGTGCCACCTTGCACACCCTTTCCGCCTTCTCCATCTCCTTCTTGTCCGCCGCCCTCGACCGCGCCAGCACGGCGTCGGTGTCGCCGGCCTCGAACTGGTGCCACACCCACATCGGGTACCACTCCTGGCTCTCCCGGCCGTGCAGTCCCAGCTCCAGGTTCCGCCGCCTCCCCAGCATCTCGAACAGCAGCATCCCGTAGCTGTACACGTCGCACTTGTGCGTCACCGGCAGCGGCATCCACAGCTCCGGCGCTGCGTACCCGGGCGTGCCCCGCGCGCCGGTGATCGTCAGGTGGGTGTCCTCCCTGTCGCACAGCTTGGCGAGCCCGAAGTCGGACACCTTGGGCGCCAGGCCCGCGCCGAGGAGGACGTTCTCCGGCTTTATGTCGTAGTGGATGATCCGCTGCGCGCACTCCTCATGCAGGTACCGCACCGCCTTCGCCGTCCCGACGGCGATCTCGTGGAGCTTGTCGAACCCGACGTCTTTCTCCGGTGCCGAGTCGAACAGGTACCTGTCCAGCGATCCGTTCTCCATGTACTCGTACACGAGCGCCTTCACCGCTGCGTCGAAGCAGAAGCCGTAGAGCCTGACGAGGTTGATACGGTACGTCCTCCCGATGGTACCGACCTCCGCCATGAACTGCTCCTCGGCGCGCTTCCCCAGCGTGCTGTTGAGCACCTTCACGGCCACCGGCACGCCGTTCGGGAACCGTCCCTTGTACACCACGCCGAACCCGCCGGAGCCGACCTTGTGCGCGTAGTTCTGGGTGAAGGCGCGCAGCTGCTGCGAGCTGAACCGGACGGGCCGCTCGTTCTGGAGGCCCTCGATGAAGTAGCTCATGCTCCCCATCTCGACGTCGGCCTGCTCGTCCGTGCTCGTGTTGCTGGCTCCATTGGTGACGGACGTGTCCCGGTTGCCTTTGTCTTCGATCTTGGCGCACAAGTATATCGCAACTATGGCAACGACTGTTACTACACCAGCCGTGATGATCCCAGCTGCAAGGCCAGGCAAGGGTCAGTGCATAAGTTGGCAAGCAAGATGTTAACCAAAATTAACTTTGAACTGCTAATATCAACTATCAAGGCCTCGGAAAGCTAATTAACGATGCATTGTGTACCATACTTACTGATTGCTATGACAAGAATGCCACCGCTAAGCGCCATGTTGATCGATTAGGAGTAATTAACTTCAACGTAAGACAGGACCAAGGACAGTTGGAGCTAACAAGTGTCTGCGAACAAATTTGCTGGTTCCTTTGCTTGCAGGCTTGCAGCTCATATGTCGTTCCTGTGTTTCGTTTGAGACATTGTTTTTAATTTCCATTGTCAACTGTATGGATAGTCTGACGCGTATATTTGAAAGTGTCTACAGAATGATTCCGGCGACGTAAAAACAAATCGTTTCCGCCCTTTTCGTTCTGAGTTGATAAACTTCAGAAGTTGCGCCAGTTAGGTGATGAAAACGACGATTGCTAGCATGTTGACTACATTTGATACAATAACTTTCCCGCAGGAACCACGAGGGCCAATGCATTTCGATTTCTTTGTCAGAAAGACAACCGATACCTCTATATTTATTTCGATTAAACTTTGTCAGAAAGACAACTGATACCTCTAAGTTCCTCTTCTTCCGTCTTGAAACACACACTGTTTCCATCATTCTTACATCAGCGATGACTATTTAACCCCTCTTTTGAATGGAGACTTTCAACTCGTTGTATAGAAAAGCTGCAAAAGCAAAGCATTCGCTCCTACCATCAGTACAACCCACATAGTTTTTTTCCTTCAAAAAAAGTCCTCTAATCTATATTAACGAGGACAGCAAATGCTAATCTAGGAGTTCGCCAATCTATATTAAGTTCATGGGGCTAAGTAGACACCCTTCAAAGTTAAAGAGGGGGGCAATATAGACTTTTCTTTTGAAAATGTCACGCAATAGTAAATTCATAATTGTAGAGATCTAATTTCTGTTCTTCTATCCTGCAAAAAAAAATCTGTTCTTCTATAACCTACGTTGTCTGAGATCACCGTCGGAACTGGTCTTCGATCACTACGATTTCTACCATTCAGGGTTCGATCACGTTAATCATGTCGATTTTAATCATGTCAGTCTTCGATCACATAGATCTCTAACCACTACATCGATCTTCGACCATATTGTTTTAATCACGTCAGTTCAACCATATCGATTTTGACCACACAGGTCTCGACCACGTCGATTTCGGCCACACAAGTCTCGACTACATCGATTCTGACCATACTGGTTTCGATCACACAGATTTTGACCACGTTGGTTTGACCACTCCGACCTTCGACCACACAGATCATCGACCATGTCGGTCTTCGACCTCGTCGGTTTGACTACGTCGGCTCGGCCATGCTGGTTTCCGACCACATTGATCTTCGACCACACATGTCTTCAACCACAATGGTTCTCGATCACACAGGTCTTTCGACCACCAACAGACGTGGTAGTTCCGTGACTACAACGCCGATAGTTCCGAGTAGCAGTAGTACCACAGAATACATCGCGGTAGTTCCAGTTTTTCTAAAAAGTGCATATACTTCAACAGATTTTGCAAAGCACATTTGTAAAGTACAATATCATACACACAATGATTATCTATGATTCACAATAAGTTGCAAAACACATTTACACACTTTTAGAATCATGACACAATAATTATATGTATGAGTTTTAACTATTTGCAAAATACATTTGCAAATATAAGCCTCATACTACAAAGAATAGAAACATTGACTTCAAACACTTGCAAAGCATATTTGTAATGTATAGTTCTATGTTACAAAAATTCAACACATGAGCCACAAGTATTTGCAGAACACATTCGCAAATACAAGTCTCATGCCAAGGAGAGCTAGATCAAGTGAGGTTGAGCTATCAACACATGATGAGACTCAAACTACTAGACATGATCCTTTTAATAGTACGACAATCTATACTAGCAATTCAGTCTTCCAACCAAATATCAAGACCGGTAGAAGACTAGGAACACATATTTAGCACTAGCTAGCCATACATTTGCCTTGAGTCGTAGTCTTAATATGCATCAACTCATGATGCATCCTTTACTTCAACTCCACCAGTACATGATGGATCTTTATTTGACTTGATGATCAGTAATGATTATCTCCTCTTAGACATGCATCAGCTCATGATGTATCTTTTTCATGATGGCCTTCAACATATGATGCCATCTTTCATCTTGACTTGATGATTTTCAACCTATGAAGTTATCTCAAGTCATCCTCATTTGTGAAACTTAACCTATTCATCCAACTCATGAAAATTGTTAGTAGACAAATCAATTTTCATCAATTACCAAACTTCACCATTAACACATAATGGAGGGACTAGATTATAATATCTTCCCCTTTTGGTAATTCATGACAATCTCAATAAATAATGAGATAGAAATTGGAAGTATACAACATATACACAACACTTGTATATTTTAATGTAAGCTTTTAAAGCAAAGCTTACTTATCCGGTTGTCATTAATTATCCAGCCATTAACACATAATGGAAGACTAGATGACAACCCGATTATGAGTGTATATTCAAGGGATATATTTCAAAGTAAAGATCTTTAATATGTGGAAATAGAACATAGATCGATACTAATGAAACCACAAAACATAGAGTAAACTCCCCTAAATGTGTGCATACAATAATGTATTGTAAAAGTATATGCACATATTCAAGTTTGACTTATTTGGTAAAGTTCATTCTATATTTCGGATCCGAGGAATGCAATAAAATAAAAAAATATGATATTGAATGCACACCTCTTATATTTTTCACCTTTTCATCCAAATAAGACTAAGAAATATCATAATTAATAACCATATTAGTTTCACAATTGTATTTATCATTATTACCAAAACTAACTTAATGGAGCTTCAACTTATACACGGCCACTACGACAACGACAACGGCCACTACAACTACGACCGCTACGACTACAACCACGGCCGCTACAGTGGTTTCTACTGCTATAGTACATACGACACTGTAGCTACGATCACTGTAGTTGTGACCGTTGTAGCCACGATTTCGACTGCTCCTTCGACTACTGCAACGACTGTAGTTTCGACCACTTACAAATTATTGTAACGACTACGGTTTCGACCACTTACAAATTATTAATATTAATTCTAATAGGCGCGGCCGAAGGTTAGAGAGAAGTATAGGGAGAAGTCGGAGAGGGTGTGCAAGGTTGTGCTGTGGTGTGTGCGGTACAGGCCGGGGGATAGGTGATAGGTCGTCGATGGGCAACGTGGTGCGGACGCTGGAGCCTGGAGGGCGAGGGGCAGATCGTGAAGTCGGAGAGGGTGTGCAAGGTTGTGCTGTGGTGCGTGCGGTACAGGCCAGGGGATAGGTGATAGGTGATCGATGGGCAACGTGGTGCGGACGCTGGAGCCTGGAGGGCGAGGAGCAGATCGTGCCGCCAAGAAACCCGTTTGCCCACATGACTCCTTGAAGTGAACCCGATGCTGTCCGGTGACGCCACGACGGCATCTGCAGATGTCGCCGTGAGAGTGAATTTACATACGTGTGTTCTTGTGCACATTTGGTGTTTGATGCTTCGAGTTGCACACTATTTAAACAAATGAACCAGTAGTTGTATATGTAGTAACTTCGCTTGCAGTTCGACGATTTGAAAACGCAAGTGCTTGTAATTAGGGCTGTAAACGAGCCGAGCTCGAGCGAGTTTGGCCTTCCAGGCTCGAGCTCGGTAAAAGCTCGAACCGAGCTCGAGATGGGGTCCGAGCTTGAACCTGGGCTCGAGCTCGGCTCGGTGAAGCTTGATAACAATTAAAATAATTTATTATGCACTATTTTTCAATAATAAGAAAAGCTCGAGCTCGAGTTCGGCTCGAGTAAGCTCGATAACAGTCAAAATAATTCAAATATACACTAATTTTCAATAATAAGAAAAGCTCGAGCTCGAGTTCGGCTCGAGTAAGCTCGGTAAGAATTAATATGTATTACTATTTAAGCTCGAATCGGAGCTCGCGAACTATTCGAGCTCGGCTCGGTAAAGCTCGCGAGCTCGAGATCAAGTTCGAGTTCGGCTCGTTTAAAGTTCGAACCGAGCTCGAATCGAGCCTAGAACGAGCCGAACTCGAGTAGTTCGCGAGTTCCGAGCTTTTTTTACAGCCCTACTTGTAATCGATAGGAGTAGGAATAACTACTAAGAAAAAAAAAGGAAAATCGAAGGATTTGCCACTCTTTTCGGTAGCATTTAAAAAATTACCATCCAATTTGTGGCATGAAGCTTTAAGACCCATGCATCAATAACACAAGGAGTGATAAAGGGTTTCTTCTTTTCGACTTCAGCTTATAACTTTTCTCCAGTGCCTAGCTTTTGAATAGAATGTTTTTTCAAGACGAGATCTATCAATCGATTGTCGTAGACACTGAGCGATTTCATCTATATTGGCCAAAATCGCACCCGAATCTCTCTCTCTCTGTACGGCTTCTCTACAAGTTGTTACGATTCATCAGTCGTAGCCAAAAGCTGATGAGAATATAATAATTCTTAATTTATTATTTATCTATAAATAGTATTAGTGCGCCATTTTACTCCTTAAGTATACCCCTTATATTTGTAAATGAGAGACCTAACCATGTCATAAGTCTTTTCTACAAATATGACATAGTCAAAAGTCGTTCTACGACCACCCTGTGGTCGAGAACTCTTCTACAATCAGCCTAACTTTGACTAGCTTGTCTACGACAACCTACTACACTGTGTGTATGCCTAACAAGCCAATTAATGTATGCAGGTGTTCTCTGGAATAACCGCTTATAACCTCTCCCTGCCTTTAGCGATAACCGCCTGACGGCAAGGAGGTATCACGTCGCTAACAATAACCTCCGTTAGACAGTTATCGTCTGATACGTTGAGGCGTCTCTTGGCATGGAGCAACCACCACCTCTTTGCATGCTATATAAAAGGCTAATGTTAGGCAGGACGAGGGGGAAGCGAGGCAAAATAGCCGACAGAGGATCAAGAAGTGCAAGAAATAGTCATTCTCTTAATTGTAATCAGTACACTCAATATAGTCACACAGGAATAGGGTTGTTATTCTCTTCGGAGAAGGCCTGAACCTGTATAAAATCTCTGTGTCATCTCTGTGTGGTCAGATCTTTGAGAGATCCACCGAATCTAAATAATCATACGTAAAATCGGTATTAGAACACCAACAAAAGTCAAAGCCAAAAAAAAACATACCCAAATTCTAACATACCGACAAACAAAACGAACCATCCCATCCGCCGTAAGCCATAGCTTCCCAAAAAATCTTGAAACTAGAGCAGTGCAAAGATGGCCATCCGGCCTTTTATAATCTTTCGCCCATGACCCACCCCCCCCAAAACGAACCATGCTCGAGAACTGACTTGTGGTCAGTTGGCTAGAGCGTTGTGCACTTGTGCTCCCTCGCTGCCCATCCGCATTTTAGACTTGGTCTCCACGTTGGTGCTCACTAATAATTTTCTAGATACACACGCATGTGCGTTCAGTGGAAAAGCATGCGTCCGCACTCTGTAAAGTCTGATACCTTCGCAAAAATTTCTAAGTATATGTTAGGGAGCATGCTCACGTGTATGTTCGTCTGATGTGTGCGTGGAGCGTAGGGGTAAAAAAAAGCTCGTTAGTGGGGTTCGTTGGCTCGTTTCAAAATTACTTCAATTGCACTAGTTAATTGGTTAAACATTGAAAGAGTTGATTTCGGATGAAATTAAATTTTGCTTTCTCTCGGTTTGGCTCGTTAGCTTGATTCTAAGAATACTTCCAAATTATCAATAAAATAATATTAAATCAAACTATATTAATTTAAAAAAAATCGATAAGGCGGGAGGCTACTTGCACCTTAAAAAGGAATCATGTCCGGCCAAGCCTGGAAATACGTTTCCATTCGTGATGACAGATTCCACATAAAACGTAATCCACTGCGTACGGCGGGACAGGTCTGAGTGGAACATTTCCCAGCCGCCACTCTTCCCCCAAGATTTCGCTCAAAAAAAATCCTCTGTCGATTAAGATTAGCAGTTATTAAAGATGGTTCACAGGCCAGCCCGTAGGCCGAAAAGTTTGTCCCATTTAGTTTGATCGAGACAAAGGCCACGACTCAACCGATGTAGTGTCTGCAGGTGGGCCCTAAGCACGCTAAGTACACACGTGGGCTACATGTCATGGGGGACCCTCAGACACGCTCCCGTTTAAAGCAGTGGACGTAGCAGTTGGTGACGTCACTTTCAAAAATCGCCTCTCCTTTTCCGGTTCGAATTCCCCACGCCTGCACCCTCCTCCTCCCCCCCTTCTCTCTCTATCCCTCTCATGGCGTCCCTCTTTAGGGCTCGCCGCCGGCGAGCACCGGAGTACGGCAGCGAGGACGACAGATCCGGGCCCGGACGGTTCACCCGCCGCCGCCTCTCGCCGGAGGAGGACGCGCTGTCGCCCACCGAGGCTGCGGCGGGGGCGGGGAGTAGCCCCGGGTGGCTCTCTAGCTTCGTGTCCGGAGCGAGGAGGGTGATCTCCTCTGTGTTGTTCTCCTCGCCTGAGGAGGCGGCCTCCGGGGAGGAGCAGGCGGACGGCGAAGAAGGCAACGGCTTGAGCTCCGGTGAGTTGCTTCACCCTCCTCTCTCCCACTGTCTCAGCCTCTCGCCCACTCCATGGCTCGCGTTAGTGAGCTCGCTCGTCTACTCGACCGTACTACTAGTGGCGGTGGTTGCTTGCCCAAGTTGGTGCTGTGCTACGGCTTCGGTGACGACCTAGGGTTTCGATCTGGCTTTGTCAACTTAAAGTAGCAGCTTTCGAATTTTGCTAATTCGTGGTCACCGTTGGCAGAAGGGTGGGTGCTGAAGTTTCGAGTGTGTGAGATTGTGGTGGAGTAAGGATTTTCTCGTATTAGGTGGAATTGGGGATAAGCATGGCCTAATTCCAAAACATTGAATTGCCAAGTGTTCATTGTGGAATTGGAATATTGACTCGATTTAGGGTGTTTCACTGTGTTCGAGCTGATGTGTTGAATTTAACAATTGATGTTGAGCATTATCACCGTCAGGAGCCTTAATTTCATGATTATTTTTTCAGAACGTACCTCCTTCAGGAGCTTCAGTTACTTGCATGAAATTTGAGTTTGATGCTACTTTCGATTTTTTTTTTGAATTTAGAATATGTGAGCTTCCTGTAGTTAGTTGTGGATTGTTTAGAGAATGTGCTCAATCTTGAGTTCAGTAATGGTGGGCAATCTATTCAATTGATAAACATAAGTAGGTGGACTACTGGAATGTTATCACTTCCTTGTAAGCTTGAGCCATTTTACAAGTACTAGATTGCTACTCCGTTATATATAAGTTTATTTCACACATAAAACCTTGTTCTCAATGCCATTGGATCATTTTGTCTTTTCTAGACTGTTCAATGTGCCCTCACACTGCTATAATGTGCAGTTCACAACTGCACATTCAGATCGATTATTTGTTAGATAGGTTATCAATGTGTTAATTTGAAGTACCTTTGCAGATGAAAATGAAGATGCTCATGACACTCATGGAGCAATAGTTTCTTACAGTGAGTCAAAGCTTGCCATTGAGGAAATGGTTCTGAAGGAGACATTCTCAAGGTAACTGGAATATATTGTTCTTTTATATGTGTGCTAGTATGTATAGTAGCATAATTTTTTTCTGGACAGCCACTAAGCATTAAATTTTAGAGTAAACAAAATCTAGTTTGTGTCCCAAAACTGTAGCCGATGGTACCCTTTTAGGTGCATATGGCTTAAGCTGAAGCTTATCGTAGATCCGAGTCTATACAGTAGATATGTAGGCACCCCTGGTCGGCTACATTGACCCCCGGGGATGCGTAGGTGGGGAACTGAACGTAAGCGAAGTAAAGGAGTCACACCAATGGTATTGCACAAGTGTGTACTGAAGCACAAGTGGCCTCCCCCCATCCAGCTATACGAATCCCTATTTATAGATTGGGAGGTGCGAGACTAGGAGGTTACATTTTGCCCTTCAACCCTAGTACGAACTCGGGGTCATTTTTGCTTATTCTCCCTAGCAGGGCCACGCTGTGTAAGCCACCACGTCACCCCCGGTCTTGGGACCGGGGGAGCCCTTGCCCGCACACACCTTGTCTTGCCACTTCGTTTCTCCTGGGTGCATGCGGAGCCCAGCATGGACGACGCAGTGTCTCCGGTCTCAAGTCCGGGGGAGTCCTTGCCAGCGCGCTTTGCTGCACCGCTGTGTTGCGTTGGTGGTTGCGCTCTGGCCTTGCTCCTTGTAGCATGGGGCCCTCCCCCAATCCGGGTTAGCTTCGTAAGTTGTCGTTGTCACCAT
Source organism: Bonia amplexicaulis (assembly GCA_036346245.1). Lineage (NCBI taxonomy): Eukaryota > Viridiplantae > Streptophyta > Magnoliopsida > Poales > Poaceae > Bonia > Bonia amplexicaulis. The sequence continues at coordinate 18,844,655 of CM070746.1, forward strand.
ACGCGGGTGACGCAGATCACCGCAAGACCAGGCTTGGGTTCAAGACCAGGGTAACCTCGCGGATGTTGGTTGCGCTGTCCACGGGCACCTACACCTGCTCCTTTTTGACTTAGCCGTCGACTTGAGGGAGCACGAGGACCATTCTCCCAACAAAGCTTTTTTAATGCTTGTCTTGTGAACTTTTATAATGAATTGTAATAGGCAAACTTTTAAATTTGAATAAGAGGAATGACCAAAGTCATGCTAATGTTGCAACCAGATAAGATGTGCACTCTTCAACTGTAATGCATACTACTTGTTGATGAGATATTTTGATTTTTTTATATTGGGTAGATTCATACACTTGACTTTAGGCGTTGATTTCTTTCTTTATTTCTTAAATAAGCTCCTTAGGACATATTACTTTCCCTTTGAATTATTAGTTTTTATGTTTGCAGGGATGAATGTGATAAGATGATAAAGCTAATACAATCACGAGTTACAGATTCCGCGTTTCCTGAAGCCTGTGAGTATGGAACGCCGAAAGAAATTCCAAGTAGGAATGCAGGTGTTGGCCATGATTTTACAGGAGCTTGGCGTTCCTTGAGTCGCAATAGGAATTTCCCTGAATCAGTTCCATTCGCTGGTATTGTATCTGGTAGCTTTTCTCCTGGCTCGCCTCTCCAAGCATGGCCTGAGCTATGTAATGCAGCAGCTATGGAAGCAAAGAAATGGTTGAAAGAGAAAAGGCAGGGATTCGGTTCAAAGCTTGAAGACCATGGACCTTGCACATTAAACACTGATATGCTTAATTCTGTAAGTATTAACATGTTTTCCTTTCTAATCGTTAGAACCTTAATTTTTAGGTGATTAGCACAACTCAGTGCTTATTTTGGTTGCTTCAATTGTTGCTTGCCTATATGGGTTGGCATCTCATTCAGGGCTTCGAATCTGACATGGGTTCTCCAGTTGATTTAGCTAAATCGTACATGCAGTCATTGTCTCCTTGGCAGTCCCCATTCTTAGGTAGTCAGAAGTTTAAAACACCACCCTCCGGTGGAGTACATATTGACGATGATGAAGGAAAGTCCAAATACTCCCTGTCTTCATCAAAGGTAATGCGAACTATAAGAACAACGGCAAGTTTATGCTAGGTCATTGATGTAAATGCGGGAATGCATATTTGTGTTCAGCCTAGGTTTTTTAGGGTGTATTTTTTTTATCTGTTGATTGATGCTTATTCCCTTGTAAGCTTGATGAACTTCAGACATATTTTTTATATAAGTTTCTGCAACTTTGGTTCTTCAAGAGAGAGTTGAGCAACCTCTAGAATGCCAACACCAGTTAGAAATTCAAAACTATCTCCTCCCACAGCCAACAACACCTTTTTGGTTGATCCACTTGTTACTATAATATCTACAAATAAAAATGGATTATAATATCTACAAGCATCGGGGACGTCAGGGAAGCAGCAGCAGGGACCCCGGGGAGGCACGGAAGAAAGCCAACGGCGCGCGGGGAGAAAGCCGGCGGCGCACGACGAAGATCGTCAAGTTGGCGAGGAGGACGTCGTCTAGGTCGACCTGCTCCGGTACGTACTCCGTCTCCACCTCGACCTCCACCTGAGGGAGCCGGTGGCGCACGGGAGGAGATGCGGGAGCCGGCGGCGCACGGGAGGAGATGCGAGAGCTGGTGGCGCAAGGGAGGACTGAGGAGTGAGGAGATGTAGGCGGCGAGATGCAGGAGCCGGCGGGCGGCGGCGCGAGAAGGGCGATGGGGAGAAGCGCGCATGGTGGCGAGGTGCCCGCGTGGGGAATGGTGGGCTCGGGAGGAATCGGCAGCCGGCCCTAGGGTTAGGGCAAGTCATGGGCCGGCTGTGTCCTAGGCCGTGTCCGACTCGCATAATTACCGTGTCCGACACGTGTCGAGAATTTTAACAATTAAAATTAATTCCGAAATCGGCCGATACGTTGCCGACACGTGTTCATGACGTGTCCGTGTCCGACACGGTGTCAGACACGGATACAGCGGTTTGGACACGTGTCGGTGCTACAGTGATGAGTTCTATAGGTACTGTACATTGGTTGTGTTGTCAATATTCCATAGTCTTGAGTGGATCCATCTTCCAGTCTTCCATAGTCTTGAGTGAGATATCAAGAAATAGCTTCTGGTCATGTTTCACACGATAACTGTCTGGACTTGTCTCTTTGAACAAAGTGCTGCATTTACCGTGTGCTGTAGATATCCTTAAAATTTCTGAATAGAAAAAATTGACTGAAGTTGGTAAAAAAATCATGATAATTTTGGAGGAAATTTGTGCAGTTTCTACAAAATTGACCTGTACTGGTTAAATATTGTCAAAACTATACTTGCATTTTCATTTATAACTAAGTGTTTTACTTTGTGAAGGTCACCACCAAGGAAGACTACCTTTCCAACTGTTGGGAAAATTTGGAGGAATCTCGAAGAGCTCGCATGGGATCAGCTGGAAATTCTCCAGATGCTTCTAAATTCAGGCAGTATGGTTCTACTTCCAGATTGTTTGAGAATGATACCTCTTTATTCTCATCAGATACTCATGAGAAAGTTGGAGAGCCTGTAGAAAATAATAAAGGTGAAACTTCTTTGCACACCTGAGCTTTTCATGACATTGAATCACTCAGGTTACATACTTTGGTATTCAGGAACACTACTCATGCTTAGAACCTTTTGGCTGTAAACAATTAATTTGTTGCTTATTCTTTAATTAGGTTCTGATAAAGTTGCAGCAGCAGAATCAGCCAATGGGTTCTCTGTACCTATTGCACCAACTAAAGATGGAAACGATGTGAGTGAACCATGATTTTTTTAATGTATGATAATGTTGCAATATTCGTACATTTGGGCTCAGTTTGACATAGTTCAGTGCATTTGTTGTCAGTTACCACAGCAATTGGCTTAGACATGTATTAATAGAAGGAGTGATATGCTCTTAATTTTAAATTATAGCCAATGTGCATCTGTACTTATCTTAATACATTGTGAGCTAAATTGTTGGCCTAGCTCGGTAGCTCCTCCTGTTAACATAATAGATGATAAAATCATTGCATTTCACTTTCTTCAATTTGTAATATAAACATATTTGGCTTTGCCCCTCTTGACGATTGGAGATCTGAAAGCTGAAAAGTTGGAACTTCAAATATCTACGATTGTAATTTAGAGACTCTGGCGGTGTTTTTTTCCTCGAAAATGCAGGAGGCTTGCGTTTCATTCAATAAAGAAGAAAGCCAAATGGAAAGGCATTGTCTACAGTACAGATTTCAGTCGGATTTTGATTTCGACTGAGGGGGCAACGGCCTTAAATGGCCTGAAGGCAGAGGGAAACTACTACGGCGTTACAGGGCGAGAGAGCGACTATGGCTAGGAGCGACAAGATGAACAGCACCGACAACGGGAATAGTACAATCTAAAGACAACAGAAGGAAACACAGCGACACAGCATACTAAGACCGAACCCCAACAACAGCAGAGCGAAGATCGCCCAGCCTAGAATTGCGCAGAGAAGACCAAGTGGAAAACTCATGCTTCGTGCGTTGCGCAAACGCCTAGAAATCCAGGGTGCCCTGATTGTGCCAGATCATGTTCCTCTCCTTCTAGGTCATCCAAACCAATAGGATTATCAAGGAATCTAACCCTTTGCGTTTAGACCTGGGTGCGAGGTTTCGGACGGCTGTCCATTGATTCTGCAGGGAGCGTTCTAAGAAAGAGTATGCATTCCCGAGTGAAAGCCAGGAGAAAATACAGAACCACAACTGCCTCGCCACCGGACAGCTGACAAGGAGGTGATCAATCATCTCTTCCTCTTGGTCACAGAGAAGGCAAAGCGGAGGCACAAGAATAGAGTGCTTGCTGAGTCGAGAGAAGGTCCAAACTCTGTCTTTAAGGGCTAATCAGGTGAATAATTTTGCTTTCAGTGGCGACGAGCTCGACCATAGCTCGTTTGCATAGGGAAAGTAGGTAGAACCCTGGTATAGCGCGATGTAGGCGGATTTTGGGGAATATTTGTCGTTCGCGGTCCAACGCCAATGGATAACATCTCTAATCCCCTCCTGCAGTTGCACTTGACTTAGCGTGGAGCACAAAGCGAGGAATTCGGCAATTGCAGGGAGGGTAAAGGGGCCTTGCAGGTCGGCTATCCACATGTGGTTTTGCAAAGCATCCCTAACCAAGGTGTGTCTTTTGCGCGTAGTCTTCACCTTTGCCCAGATGGACGGCGCAACCTCGCGCAGGCCTTTACCGTGCAACCATCTATTGATCCAAAAGAGAGTGGAAGAGCCATCCCCGATTTGGGTCATCGGTGAAGCATAGAACATGTTTTCGGTTGTAGAGTCGCCTAGCTGACGGACAGCATGCCACATGCGTCTTGGCTCGGCACGCGCCAGCCACTCCCATCATGTTCGAAAGCCAATGCCTGTGCGCCTGATATCTACGATAGCTAAACCTTCGAACATATATAGCTTGCAAGTCTGTTGTCAGCTTGCAGGGCACTTCCCTGAGGTGATAAGACTCTCACCGGTCCAGAGGAAAGCCCGACGCTTCTTATCAATTTCCTTGATTGCCCAGTCTAGAAAGACCAAGACGAGCAGGGGGAAAACCACCATGGAGGTTAGGACAGATTTTACAACAACGAGCCTCCCGGCCCTTGAGAGCAGCCGAGCCTTCTAAGTAGGTAACCTGGCCTGAAGTCTATCAATGTACGGCTGAAAATCCGCTCTTGATAGCTTGAAGGGAGCTAGGGGCATGCCGAGGTATGTGATGGGGAAGGAATCAGTACTGCATGCGATGACGTCTTTGGCGATGCGAAGCTCCTCTTGGGTACAACCGATTGGGATTAGTGACGATTTCCACAGGTTTGGACGGAGGCTAGAGGCAGTTCCGAAGAGCGACACAATTTCCCTGGTGGTAGTCAAGTCCTGGACATTCGGGCGAATGAATAGCATGAGGTCGTCGATGTAGAAGGAGCAAATTCTCTCGAGGGTTGGTGTTGCCGAGAGGATTTGGGCTTGCAAAGCATATGAGATTAGCTTGTTGAGCACCTCCATGGCAACGACAAAGAGCAGCGGAGACAAGGGGTACCCTTGCCGGAGTCCTCTGTAATGCTGCAAACTTTTGCCCGGGGCGCCGTTGAGAAGCACCCTGGACGTGGCCGTGGAGAAAAGGAGCGAGAGCCAATCTCCCCACCGGGTGCCAAACCCTCGGCTACGCAAGTCCTTAAACATGAATGGCCAGGACGCGTTGTTGAACGCTTTGGCAATGTCGAGCTTGAGAAGAAGCATCTTCTCTCTTTTCCTTTTTAGGGTCCGGATGGCGTCATGGACGAACTTAAATTGTCTTGAATGAGACGCCCCTTGATGAAAGCGTTTTGGTTGAAGTCGACCAGTTGCTCCATGTGCGGCCGCAACCTTAGTGCCAGCAATTTAGAGTTAGTTTGGAGAAATGTGAATTAGGCTGATCGATCGGAACTCGGCGGGGTAACTGGCCCCTTGTTTTTTCGGCAACAAGAGGATGAGCGCGGAGTTTAGCTGACCAAAACCCCGGCGATCCGAGGAGAAAAAAGCCTGAACGTCGGCCATGACATCGTCTTTGATAATGGGCCATGCTTTCAGGTAGAACAAGGCAAGCCTTCTCGGCTGGGAGGGCTCTAATGGCCTGGAAAACCTCCTCGGCGGAAAAAGGATGCTCGAGTTGTTGCAGGTCTAAGGCATGGCAGCCTATTTGTTCCAGATGGATGGACCGGGACACTGGATCTTTAGACTGGAGCAAGTCTCGGAAGTGCCGATGCAAAAGGGTTGCCGTTTGATCTTGCGAGTGAACGGTTCCCCGTTGTCGCCCACGAGGAAATTAATTCTGTTTTTTTGGCTTCGGAACTTGGCGTGGGCATGGAAGAAGGCAGTGTTGGCGTCGCCCTCTTGGAGCCACAAAAGCCTCGATCACTATCGAATCATCGTCCTACGCAGAGAGCACAACGCCAGGAATCTGAGTTTGAGCAGTCTCCGGAATTGCGCTTCATCCGCCGTGAGAACTCTTCTGTCCTGGTCAAGTTGTCTGATGACTACTTCGGCCATGAGCACCTGAAGCCTGACGTTCCCGAAACGACGGTCACTCCATTTTTGAAGCCCTCTGCTGTGGCGCGCAGAAGGGAATCGAGGCGGTGGAAAGGTGAGGAACGTGGGACCTGCCTTACCCAGGTAGTGCTGACCACGTCTAAGAAATCTTCTTGAGAAACCCAGTGCTTGTCAAAATGGAACCACCCCCGGAGCTTGAGATGCGCATTGGTGACTAGAAGCAACGGGGCATGGTCGGAGCACGCCGTGGCTAGCGTTGTGAGGGAGCAGTACGGGAAAAGCCCATCCCATTTGACCGAGGTGAGGACCCTATCGAGTCTTACTGAGGTAGGGGACTCGCGCTCATTGCTCCAGGTAAAGGCTCTCCCTTGGAGATGGACGTCGGTCAGCTGGAGATCGTTAATGAGTCGACGGAAGCAGCCCATATTGATACGACTTACGTTGTTGTTACTCTTGTTGTGGTGTTTATTTCTCTATAAACACAACTCCTCAAAACATTGTTCTGTAGTATGTTTCACAAATCACAAGCAACAATTTTTATTTATCATTGCATTTTTTAAAACTTTAAGGGTGTAGTTGACCCTGTGGATCCTGCAAAGAATGGCAATGGGAATCTCGTCCAAGAATGCCATGCTGCAACTGAAGTTCATCCTGGTAGACTCTCCTTGTCATTCACCTTTTTTTGTTCTTTGATGACATTCTGCTCAGTTCGCTAACCATGTAGTATGTATTTCTGTATATTAGTTACCAAAGTTTGTGAATATCCTGGTCTAATATCTTCTTGGGATCGTATGTATGGCGCAGATGAGGTAGCACAGGGGAACCATATGTCTTCCACAAGGTCAGCTCTTGCATAAAAAAAAGGCTTACTAATTAACTCAAATTTTCTGCACTTGCAACGCCAATTTGTAAGCTTAGTTTGTCAGTATCATCAGCGCAAAGCTGCAAAGTACTTTTAATATATGTGCTGCTGTAAATTCTGCACCCTTGTGTACTTTTGCTTCGTTCTTTTCAGGGCCTGTTCTTTTCGGCTGCGGCTTATGGCTTTTGGCTGAAATTTTTGAATTTTTGCTGTTTACGGTACATATTACGAAAAAACAGATACTAAGCTTGCAATTTTGACAGTACGGATGTTGGGCTTTTAACGTGTAGATCGTTTAACACAGAGACCCCATCTTGAAAAAATACTCCGTTTGAAAGTTAGGTACTGTAGCAAAAGCCAAAAGCCGCCGGCTTCGGAGGAAAAGAACAGGCCCTCATCTTATGGCAATATGGCTTATGACTTATGGCTTCTTCCAAATAAACGGAATGGTTTTTTTTATCGTCTTTTCGGAGCGGCTTATCGGGACAGACTTTTCGGAGCGGCTTATCGGTATTCGGTTCGTTCGCACAAGCGCTCGCGCTAGGGCCAAAATCCATCAGCCGCAGCTCAAAAGAACAGAGCTTCTTGTATTTGGTTTTACGGAGATGTTTCCCTATGTTAAGATCTAATTCTGGCATCTCACTTTGTCATTAAACATGTGATTATTATGAATATTGTGTGTGTATTGATATGAGACCCAAAGGGCCATATATATAGAAGAGTACAAGAGATATGCCATATAGAGATAAGGCATATATGGAATAGAATCCAAACTCTATCTCCTAATACAACTCTATCTCTATCTCCTTAACACCCCCCCTCAAATGCAAAGCGTATGCAATAACATTGCATTTGAAAAAGGAGTTAACACTAAAGCAAAAAAATCCAATCCGAGTCTTGATGATGTCGTGCTTGCGTGCGATCTTGGAATAAATGTCAAATCAAGCAAGAGGAATAGATAGAAGCATGACTGCAGATCGAAGCTCGAGGCAGCGGTGGCCTTGATGCACAAGAAGCGCAGCGGAGGCGCGGTCTGAGAAGCGGCGCGCGTTACAAGCTCGTCAAAGAATAGGCGGCGGCTGCGCCATGCAAAATAAAAATCCTACACTTCTATGACCAATAAATTTGTGGACTCGCACGGCTTGGGCGAACTAGAGATTAGAGACTACGGATTTTGGATGGGCGCAACGGAAGACTCAAAGAAAGATAATTAAAGACCGACTCATCGAAGCGAGCAGCGTGGCGGCGGTGGAGTCGGCGGGGTCGGTAACGGCCGACCTCGACGGCAGAGTCGGCGAGCGGCAGTGGTCGGCGGCGCAATGCACGAGAAGCGCAGCGGAGGCGCGGTCGAGGCCGGATCGGCGGCGAGGCGGCACCTCGGGCGGTGGCCGGGAGGCGGCGAGCATGGCGAGCCATGCGAAGCGCAGCAGGCCGGCGCGAGAGGCGATGGGGGCCGGGCGGCGGCGACCTCGAGCAACAGTCGGCGGAGCGGCGATGGGTCGGCGGAATCGGCGACGAGTCGGGCGGAGCGGCGGTGGAGTCGGCGGGATCGGCGACGGCCGACCGCAAGGAAGCCGATCCGACGAGGAAGGCAAAGCGACGGCGGTTGGCAACAAAATGAGCCCGATCCGCTGGATCTGGCGACGATCTGCTGGATCTGGTGAGGTGGGACAGAGTCGATAGCTCTGACAACATCGAGGATAACCAAACAGCAATGATTGCCCCGCCTCCGTACACGAAAACAGAGGACTTATTTTCCTTATGCTCCTCCTCCGTTTCACCTACCCCACCATTGTTTCCATGTGGGAAGCTGCGGTTATATTGCAGCACCACCTCCTTATAATCCTTATGCCCCATATCCAGTGCCCCGTAGCAATGACTTCACCTTCTCTGTGCGGTCCAGCGCCTCGCACTGAGCGCGGAGGAGAACACTGGGCGGCGGCAAAGAGACACCGGCGGCGGACGGAGGTCGAGGAGGCCGGCGGCCGGCGGACGGGAGGCGAGGAGGCTAGCCGGCGATCTGGCGTCGGTCTTGGTCGGGAACGCAGGCGGCCGCCGGCGGCCGCGGGCTGGAGCAGTGTCGAGCGGCGCTGCGGCGAGGCGAGGTCGTGAAGGCGGCCACGACTTGATGGCGAGAGCTCCGGTTAATATGAGCCGTCTTTGGTGGTGAGTGCGCCACGGCGCGGAGGCGGCGGGCGTGATGCGTGGCGGCGTCCATGGCGGCCGACACGAGTCGTCGCTCCGTGTACCTACCGATCGGCAGGGCGTCGAGGTCCCTGCGTCGGCGTCGGCAAGGGCCCAACATGCGAGCCGGGCGGCCGGGCGGCAGCAGATGGATCCGACACGTCGACCACGACACGGCGAGGAGCACGTCTTGGCGGCGACCATCTTTGGCCGGCGGTCGGCCGCGGCCGTACCAGCCAGCGGTCGGGCGGCGGAGCTCGAGCTCGGGAGGCCGTGGGGCGGCCGAGACAACGGCGTCGAAGCCAGATCCGACCACCGATCGTCCATGGGTCCGCAAGAAATCGGCCGAGGCGAGGTCTCGAATCGCGGACGGTGCGGTCGTCGGAGACGGAGGCGGGCGGCCGCCGGGAGAACTTGACGGCGGAGACGCGGCGGCGGTGGCCGGTGGCGTCGCGGCGGCGAGGAGTCCCGTCCGGCCGTTGGAAGGCGAGCCGTCCGTGGCGGATCGGCCTTTCTTTGGAGGCCCCGTGCGATGAAGATGTGGTCGACGGTAAACAACTTGGTGTAGGGCGTCGGTGCCGACCACCGTGAGGCGATGCCGGCGGCGCCAAGAAGAGATCATTAGCGAGCCCGCGTGGATGATCCGGAGCATGTATGTCTTCTGGTGCTCGATGGGTGCCTTGAAGGTACAGTCCTTGAGCACGGAGCAGTCTCCGGTGATGGTTGATGGTGTTCACATCAGGGCTTGCGTCGGTGTTTTTTGTTGGATTTTGGTGGATTTCGCCCGCCGCCTCCCTGCCATACTTTTCCATCCCTGTCCGTGAAGTACGAGGAGGAAGGAGCGCTCGGTGTCGGGCTTGAGCCAGACGCGGCGGCGCGCGTGGGCGGCAAGGAGGTCGAGTGCGTGGACGGTGAGGTGGAAGGAGCCGTGATGGGTGAACTTGCCGATGGGCGTGCCGACCCGCGGGCGCGGGCGTGCGGCAGCGGCGGCGCGGACGAGCGACTCGGAGGCGTAGTAGACGCGATTCTTTTGGAGGCGGGCGAGGAAGGTGTGCCCGAGGACGAGGCCGCGGTGGCGTTGTAGGATCTGGGCAGATGGCCGCCCCCGGAGAGGAGATCAATCCTCCCGGGGGCAGCAGATGCGGAAGCTAGATTTGAGTTTAGGATTTCAATCCTTGCTCTGATACCATATTATGAATATTGTGTGTGTATTGATATGAGACCCAAAGGACCATATATATAGAAGAGTACAAGAGATATACCATATAGAGATAAGGCATATATAGAATAGAATCCAAACTCTATCTCCTAATACAACTCTATCTCTATCTCCTTAACAGTGATAATCCAGATACATAGATCCTAGGTTCTTAAATGTGGACAACTCAGTTCCCTTAATAACAATTTATTCCCACTACTGTTGGCCAAGAGTCAACCTCAATGATGATGCTAATATGCTTATATGTTCGATACAAGTAAAGTCTTTCATCACCCTTTGTTGTCCTTTATGTTGAAACTTTTTTGCTTTCATGATGATGATAAACAGTCAAATCCTAATTTCCATGATATTTACAAGGAGTCGATTGCATGGATACTTCAAGTCACTACTCTGGAGTCTGGATTATTTTTCACTTGTTTTTGTTGATCCATCCTGAAATTAGTGCAGTGTCAATAATTCCTCAAAATTGCCAAAGACCTCAAGTTATGTGTTGTCCTGTCTCAGTGTTACAAAGGATGCTGCTGACCACAGTGGAGATGTTAAAGCTCCCGCCGCAGAACCAGAAATTCATGAGGAATCACATATGAACTCAGCTTCAGGTTTGTAGGGATATCCCCTGCTGACATAATTCTTGGCCTTAGTTTGTGTTTTATTCCACTCATGCGTACCTGTGCATTTTCTTCCTTTGTTGAATCAGCTTTATTTTTCCTGGACCATGAACTTCCCAACAGTTTTTCTCTATTGTGCCAATGATCTGATGCAGCTTGAGAATTTCTGATTTTTAGCAGTTTTTTTGTGCCACATATTTGTTATTAGACTAGGCCAACCGTTAGTATTTGCCTTTTTTCCTGCTGAAAATGGTCATAACCTCAGGATCATATTAGGTAAAGTCCACAATAACTGGCAAGATACCAATGGTAACTGTATTTCTTAGCCAGTGCATTTTATGAGCCAGCCGGTTTTTGTGACAATTTCAACTGTCATTGATCGGCAGTTGTAGACTGTTCCTGTCTGAGTTGCTGGCCACCCACAATTTGCAAAAATGTCATGCAGAGCGATAACAACTTCTAGCTGGCTGACGACCTCTTTTGGTCATTGTGTAGGCAACAGGTGACTATTGATCTTCCAAACATTGCTCGAGAATCATGATAATAAATTCCCTGTTAGGCACAGGGAAGACATTTACTGTAGCATAACAGTAAGGGCCAGTTCCTGGGAAGGACTGGATTTTTCCTAATTGGGAGGCAAATCCTACTGAATTAAACAGGGTTAGATGCAGTTATGGCTGATTTTGAAAAATTGACGGAAAAAGGCAATCATTTGCAGCTTGCGATTTGGTCAATTTTGGTGAAAATAAGGTTGGTTCCAGCTGAATTACTTTGGCATCTGTGTGAAAACTTTAACCAGCCCTCCCACCACACACACACAGAGTAACCGGGTTCAAATGAGCTTTGAAATCTTGGCTAGGATTTTCTTAAGATTGAAGTATAGTGAGAACTTGAACGTACTCCACTTTTGGTGGTGCTTGTTTTTGCTATAGTCAAAGTGTCTCATCTGGCTAGGAAGTGGCTTCTTTGGTCCAAAGATTCTACCGCTGGAGCTAAAGCTGAAATCACCCATATGATAGCTAAAGCTGGAATGACCCATATGATCTCTTTTCCCTTGTCTCTAACTTGATCTTATTTTGTCTGCTTACGATGGCTTACTGGCTGTGGAATTTCTCCAGAGTTGAGAACAATGGATGCAGGGCCCCAGATCCAGACCAGTTTGAATGGGTCGACAAATAAAGCCTCTGCTAACGGGTAACATGATCCAAAGCTTTTATTTTCCAAATCCATAATTTTTTAAATTTGGATTTGACATGTGTGGAATTAATTGCCTCTTGGTGCTGCAGTCTTCTGGATCAATCAAACGCCAACTCAGGGTTAGAATCCTCGGGCAATGATAATCCCAGCTTCACCAACTCGAGCAGTGCTGCACCTCCCGCCAGTAACGAGTTCATCGAGTCTACTGCTGATCCTGCAGATGGTGATTCTGTTCAGAACGGTACGAGAACGAAGTCGGAAGAGCGAGAACAAGGCGCTCCAAAACCATCCTATGTTCGGAGAGGTCGGAAAAGGGTGGTTCGAGGCACTAGAGGAAAAGGAAAGTAGAAGCATTTGCCGCACCATATTGCTGTATACTAATATTAACGGCACAAAAGGGCGGTATGATACGTAGGTTAAATTAGAGTTAGTATCCATTGGTGGATTTCTGAGATAAGGCATCGTGCACCGACGCTTGTATCCATGTCGTATTATTGTAGGCTTCACAATGACCACGTTTCACGGTTTAGTTGTGATTACTAGGATCGGTAGCTGCTTTATTTCCGTTTCAGTGTCAAGTAAACTGTCATAAGATTATGGGTAGTTTGTGCGGATGGAAGAACAATTGGTTCATTGTATTGTAGCAGTAACAGGTAATGAGTGTCTAGCCATCTAGGCGACTGCAGTGACCGACTTGTACTTCTGTATCGTGCAGTCGGCCGACGCTGAGACCTGTGGCGATGTAACCCTTATTTTGTGCTTCAGATGTTCTGTTCATTGCGTGAACTGGTGTTGTTAAGCTTGCATTTAGGAGTGGTACCTTTGCACGATACTTGTATCTATCTAACCGCACGCCATGTTCATCGGAGATGCTTCACTGTCGCATGCGCAAACCATTCTGTTCTGTAGCGGGCGACTTGTACGGGCCAAACAAATTTTGTACTCGGATGATGCTTAGCCATAGAGTAACCGATTGCCCCTCCTGAAGTTTCGTTCATGACGTCTTGCCATCTATCCCCTTGACTGCTCAAGGCGGTGAAGACAATTCAATCAATCCGACCGGTCCTAACACGGAGATACATATCTGATCGACCGTGCGTCACATCATCTCTACCGCGCGGACCAGAATATATGTGGTTTCGCGAGGGAAGATAAAAGAGACTAGTCAGATACAAGACATGCTGGACGACAAAGCCCAACCCAAATTCGCATCATGACCCAAATCAAGAGCCCTTATCCTGAAAGATCCTCGGTCCCCTTCCTGTCGTATACACAGCACGATCCCAGGAAGGGTCCAGGGTGCACTGCATTGTTCCTCCATTTCTTCAGCACTTTCTAATGGCTAATGTAATGTACTGCCTAACAAAACAACACAGAACAAAAGACAAGGAAACATCTTGCGATCAATCTAGCCAGTCACCTAAATTACCGAACTCGAACAAGCAGAGGAGTGCACTATTTCTACAGAGCCGTAATATGTGAGCTCCTTGATCATCTCCTCGATGTACTCCTCGCCCTTGCCGCCGCCGCCGTCTCCAGGGTCACCTTTCAACTCGTCTCGGCGGAAGTTGCCTCCCGTTGCTTCCGCTTTTGCCTCGCCTTGCACCGGTGGCGGCGCCATGCAGCATTTCTCCAGCTTGGCGCGCAGGGTCGGGGAGAGAATGCCGCCCGAGCCGCCGTTTAGAGGGAAGTGGGTGCGCGCCGTGGGCCCGCTCATCAGCCGCGCCGCCTCGTCGTAGGCCCGTGCCGCGTCCTCCGCCGTCCCGTACGTGCCGAGCCAGATCCTCGTCTTCCTACACCACCAGAAACACAAGAACACGCACATACATATCCAATCAGAATATCGATCGTCTATATGTACATACATCTTCGCATGCATGACAGAATTAAAGCTGCACATCAGAGCAAAGCTGCCTGCACAAAGTTGCGGCAGAGATAGAAAGATCTTTCTGAACATGACTAAAGTTTGTACGCATAGGTCGTACAAGAGTGGGTGACGGATCTCGGAGACCCAGGAGCCCCAGTGCCGCTGCCTCACGCCTCTGTATTTTTGCAGCTTTGGCATGGCGATATATGGGCTAGGGGAAGCCGGTCACTTGGTGGCAGATATGCCTGATCAGGCGCTGCAGGCGCTTATATATGGCGCCGATGGGGGAGGGCTGCAAGAGATAGATAGGATGGATGCTATCTTTGCGAGATATACTTCCATCACCATGTGATATTGATCATCTATATATAAAGATCAGGCAACAAACATTAACACAGGGTGACAACCACACGAAGCCTTCGCATACCTGTAGCTACTTTTTTCTCTCCAAATTTAGCTTTGAATATCTGTTTTTACAAATCTAACCTCCCTCCCTGGGCTCGGTAGCCACGGCAGGTGACACATGTCGTTTGCCGTACTACTCAGCTCAGCAGGAGAGCGCGACCGCGGAAGGACGAGCGAGCTCCGCAGGGAAGTGATGGACGCGACAAATAGCAAGCCCCACCGTCCTACCTCGCTGCTGGAGCTCGGCAGCACCTGCCGAGGAGCTGGAGCTAGGCAGGTTGCCCGTGCTCAACGATGAGGCGATAGGCGTGCTTAGCAGCGACATGACAGGCACAGCAGGCCGCCCCGCCGAGGAGCACGAGCTCAGCAGGGGCTGGAGTGGCTCACAGTGCCCACGTGCCCTTATTGCTCGCCAGTGCAGTCCCTACGTGCATAAAATCACTTACATCGCTCTCTCACCCGAAGCCTCCCAATTCATTTTTTTCCCTATCATCGAGCAAGAGAGAGAGAGACGAGGGACAAGAAACAAAGATATAGTAGAAGAGAGTTTCAATTAATTTTTTGATTTGATTTTGCTGTGATTTAGAAGATTTGCTATTTTGAAAAATATAGATC
Organism: Bonia amplexicaulis; assembly: GCA_036346245.1. Lineage (NCBI taxonomy): Eukaryota > Viridiplantae > Streptophyta > Magnoliopsida > Poales > Poaceae > Bonia > Bonia amplexicaulis. The sequence continues at coordinate 18,859,695 of CM070746.1, forward strand.
TGATAAAGACCTTTAAGAAAATGTATGTTTCATTCGTATACGAGCATTACGGTTAATATGTCATTTGTATTTCATTAATGTAACAGTGGTTTGGTAGTATGGAATGCGTTTGGTAGCCATGTGTTAGTTGACGTATGTATTTAGTTTGTGCAGATGTTATTTTATAATTAACCATGTTAATAACATATTAGTGATGATAATGATGATATTTTGTAATTAATTGAAGAAATACACACTGTTATTTGTAGTGTTCTTAGTGCCTTTGTAATTTATGAAATATGTATGTATGTTGTATGTACACACATACACATGTATGTATGTATATATGTATGTATGTATCTGGTAAGATTAAAAAAATATAGAAAATGATGATAAGATTGCAGCAATGTGCACTGTCATTTTTAGTATTTGTGTGTATACATATGTATATATGTCTGTACCTATACACATGTATATATGCACATGTTAATAGGCATATTTGATAGCTCAGTTATATACATATGTATGATTATTTTTTATTATATTTAGTGTCATCGAAAATAAATAAATTTTGTCTGAGAACTCCGACCACACAGGCAGGCTTGAATTGCAGATAGAGCAAGGTCAGCGGTAATCACGGGGGCCCGCCACGCAATCTTGGTGCATGCACAATTTCCCAACACTACCAGCAGCTACGATCCCTGCCATGTTGGAACATCCGGACGGCCATTGGTCCATACATGACAGGATTTTTTAAAATGACCGTGGTCTCCATGGGATGTTCGGCGTTCAGGGGAGAAGCGGGGTCGCCGTCACGTTCGGCACCACGGCCATCGCGCGCGCACGCAAAAAGGCCTCTTGTTTTTGTTGGGTTCCTGCAATGCATCCTCAGGATTCTGTGCTGTGTACACACCAGATACGCTCACTGGCCGGACAAAAACTCGAGTTTGTTTGGCCTCTCGATCGCCGAATGCATGTACTACTCCGATTACTAGTGTTTGTGAATTGTTCTGCAATAGACCAAAAAATTTCAAAATTTCAAGTTTTTTATAATTTTGTCCAAACTTGAAAATTTGCCCAATTAAAAAACTCTTTAGGCAAATATGCTTTCCCTTATTTGATTTTCCGCCTTCCCCTAGCCTTTGACGTCACTTAAAAATCTGCCTCTACCCCGGTTCACTCTGGCCTCTTGGCCCGTTCCTGCTCGCCACCGCCATCATCGCAACGGCGCGTTCATCGTTACCACTCGTCAACGTGCCATACTCCCCTCTGCCACATTGACATGCACTAACACCCTCATTCAAAGCCCGTCGACTCTCTTCGGCCACACGCCATAGCAACCTTGAGCCACTCCACCACAGTCGCCATATAAAGCATTTCCCGGCCGACGTGCGCGCACACAAATTTTGATCACCGCCATTGCGATCTTGTTAATGCCCAGGAAAGCGTCGTGCCCAATGTGCCACCACAACGCTGAAGACTCCAGCGCGCCACCGCTGCACGTATATGCGCCACTGCCATGGCCACGCTGCCACTGCTCCCAGTACCTCCCTGGTGCTATAAAGCCAACCCGACTTTGTCTTTGGCTTCCACAGCAACCCTATTGCACGCCCGCACTCTTATCCCCCACCTCCGGCTAAACTCTTGCCACCACCATTGTAATTTTATCGATAAGCCCTATTCCCCAATTCTGTGAACACCTCAATCGAATCCCAATTAGCTGTACTCATAGCACCACAGAGGCTTCGGTAACCCAACCATGACCTCGCCCTAGCCCCTCTTAACCCCTAGCTCGTCGGCGACAATCTTCATCGCCACCCGAGCCACCTCGTCATGGACAACTTCCTACAAGCCAAACGAGCTAAAACTTTCACCGTCCGTAGCATCCCCATCGGTCATAGATGCTCCAATGCCCAAGCTCCTCACCGGAAACTGCCCGAGGCACCGTTGTGCCATGGGAGCACTCCAGCGAGCTCTCACCGCCGTTAGAACCCACCAACGCTCCTCAAGCTTAGCTAATGCTAAAAATGGAACCTTGAGCTTCCACTTATCCTTTGCGTGCCATCACCAATCGCACAAAAACCTCGCTGGAGCCCTAATTTCACCACTGTCGTTTCCCTTGTTCGGCGCCCAGGCACAAAGACGAACGGGAGACGATGCATGCCGAGTAGGTCGTGTGCACGTGCGCACCTAGGCTAGGCTGACCAACCCAAAAGCCAAAGAAAAATCGGGTCAAGCCCAATGGCCACAATCCGTTACTGTTTTAACCATACCCGCACTATTCTAAACCCGTTACTATTTTTGAACTCGACCCAGTGTGAATAGTAATAATCTGTTACTGTTCACCGAAACTCAATAAGCATATTTATTCCCATTTTGACCCCGTGAAGCAGTGGTTATCCTAATTATACTCCAATAAAACTCTAGCCAAACCAAATACTATTTTGAACCCAGACCCAATACTGTTCAGTTTTGTTTCTATTCACCAAAACCTATTAAACTTATTTATACCATTTTAACCATCTCAAGCACACTTAACCTATTTTCAACTCCGTTTAGCCAAACCAAGCACCGCTTAAACCCCAACCATCCAAACCTATTTTATTTATGTCTTTTTAGTTATTTTATTGTGTTTTGTTCCTAGTTTACATTCTGCAAAGTAGGAACTTATTTGTATTCGTTCTTCTACGTCAGCGTTCGGACTTGACCAATTGACCAACAGAGAGGCTACTAGAACAATTAAGATGGACAATGTAAACCTGAATCCTACAGTAAAATAATCAAAGACTATGGATAAAGAGGTAAGTTACATATTTTTGATCATGTTGAATCTACATCCTTTAATTATTTAATTATTAGTACTTTCATTATTCTTTATTTAAGCACTATTATTTATTTAAAATAGCTATTTCGAATGACATGATAATTTAGCTATGTCCTAAAACTGAAAAAGCCATATCTTACTTGATGGCCATATGCACCTTGGCAAGTTTTAGCAATAATAAATTACTATAAAATATACCTTGGTAGAGTAAGAACCTAAATGCTTGATAGAATTAAAAAATGATACTAGAGTTAAGGATGCATGTAGAAAGCCACAAGATGGTTGGAATCCACCACCTTATCCTAGAGAGGAGGCTTGGGTTGTATTGATGGCAGTGTTGTGGTGCACTAGGATATTGGCTTGTGAATGATTGCATCATTGGTGAAAAGTAAGGTATAGAACTTTATACTCAAATTAATTGAATATCTACAGAGTGTTGGGGTTCTAGATGTAGAATAGTCCGCAGGAAAAGGGGGCAGTGCGGAAACAATAACACCATACTTAACAAAGGTAAGATCGAACGGAGTCGGGTTGCACGCTTTCCACGTTGACCAATGGAATGCCGATAATGTGTGGGCATAGTCCCTACCGGGTAGAGGCTATACAAAGAGGAGAGTAACAAAAGATCTTGTTTCTCAACTCAGTCGCACGCTAACTGTTGCATAAAGTTGGGAACTCTGCAGAGTCGAAATTATCAGTATTTGGATACACTGTGCTTCCGGTAAATGAAGTTGTATTTTATGAGTGATTCTAATAACAAGGCATAAGTAACTTTGGTGAGATTTTAAATTGGTAATTGAGTTGATTGATCCCTATTTCCTTTAAGAAGTTAATCTTTTGTCCTTCAGAAAACTTTTTACAAATAAAATTGCATCCATAAATATAATAATAAAACCAACACATATCATTTCTTGAAATACTAGCAATTAGTTATATAGTATTTTCTCCATGTGGCTTCCTGAGTACCTAGTGTACTTAATCTTGCTTTATTTTCATCAGAATAGATAATAGAAGAATGAAGGATACATCAGCTATCGTGTTAGGGTTACGACCGCACTCAAGCGTTCCTGTGGAGACTTCATGGTTCTTCCGAATGTTAGTTAAAATTTTAGGCTTGGACGCCCGTAAAACTGCTAAAGTTGACCGTTACATCATATTTTAATCAAATTAGTTATTTTTAAATATTCGTGAGTAGGCATGCATGATACTTTTTTGTGTCCATAATTGAATTTTTAAACTGTTGCAAGAAGTATGACGGTCCTGTCATAAAAAATGACGGTGACATGCTCGAGCTCTGATTCCTAGTGTTTTGTGAATCGCTCGATCTCGAATGCACCAAGATGCAAACCATCGTTCTCGTCGGTTATTGCTCTCGTTCGGATCGATGGCAATTAAGTTTGAAAGCTCAGGGCCGTGAGCAGTAACCAGGCTTCGTGTTCCGTCTTCGAACACATGCTTACATGCACGCATCGATCAGCTATCATCAGGACCAGGCCATCGGTTTCGCTAGCTAGCTAGGTTCTCAGGCCTGACATGCGTCTGTCTAACCCGGCCGATAGCCATGGCATGCGTGGAGCTAGACGGAACATACATATGGTGTGTACGAGCGAGCGCCATGGGGAGCAGAATATGGGGTTCTTATGGGCAGCCATTAGACGTCGCAACGTCCGCAAGCGCCAGGTTAGGGGACATGAGCAGATGGAGGCTCTGGTAGGCAGCAATTAATGGAGCCTCATGCCGCCGCTGTCAGGTTGGTCGTCGTCATCTCATCACATTTCACACGGGCCCTGAGAGCCTGATCTGACCGTGCCATGTCTCGATCCTCATGTCACCCATTGGTGTGTAGCTAACTGAACAGTTTGGAGATATCTTGTGGCGAATTCAATTCGCCTGACCTGTATTTGTATGCATCGACCCTTGGCTAGTTGCAGCCACGCGAGGTTTCGCTGGCCGGCATGCAGGCAATGCATTCGTCAACATCTTATCCGAGAGCCATGAATTCGTCTGACCAAAACCAAGGTTGGATGGTGCGTGACGTGGTGAGTAAACAATTTCGTCGAATTCTTCCATCGGCACCTGACTGAACGTGAGGCGACCGTGACTCGATATCGTTCAGTTTCTTATGCAAATTGGTATTGATCTTTCCTTTACCTTTTTTTTTTTGGAAGACTCGGAGAACTGATTCCTTATTGCTAATGGTCGAGGCCGTAGCCATTCTTCATTCTAGTATATGGCTTTTCAAATAAATAAATAAATAGGATGATTTCTTTGACGTCTTGATGAAGCGGCTTATCAACTTCGATCTAGGATCAAAAGCCCTCCGCCATAACCGAAAACAACTCACCTATTGCACACGACGAGAGGGCCGGGTAAAAAAGACAAGCAGAAGGAAATCCGTAGAGAGAGTTGAAACTTGGGCCGAGCGGTTGCAGCGAAACGGCCAGTTTTGCTGCAGGCCGTCCGTCCGGGCCGTTAGATTGCAAAAAATCTGATGGCCTGGCGCGCGCGCTGCACCCGGCGGGGTTTATCTCTAGCCGAGAAGTTTCGGGTCGGCCGGGGACTTTTGGGTCGGCACGTGGAAAAACGCTGCACGTTCCACGGAAAGGGAGGCGGCTCCCATAGAAAGGCCCGTGAGACGAGAGCAGTGCAGAAAAGCCGAAAGAAACCCGGCCCTGGACGGCGTAGCCGCCCAGGGACGTTTTTTTTCCTGGGCAAAAACTACCGGTTGTTGCTTGCAATTGGAGTTCCACCGCAGTTTAAAAAAAAATCTGCCGATCAACCATTGAAATGTATGGGTGGCATCTTACGATTTTTTTGTTTAAATTTTTGAATTTTGGTTTTTTACAAGAGAGAGTACGGATAGAAATATTCACCTGTGGTTTTGATCGATATAGGCGAACAATCGATTTGTAGATCATATCTTAAAAAGACACTCTATTTAAGAGTTATTTAGTGTATAAAGCTGAGCCATAAACTTGAAAGGATGAGCCTATGTTTGTTAATGCTACCCTGCAGGCTTTTGCTACGGAAAAGTCGACCCCACGGGTGAAGAATTTTCCACCGTCGAACGTGACTTCCACACCAAAAACAACATCATCAAGAGGCACGAGCGGACTGATCGATCAATCAAAGTGTTACCCGCAGCCGTTGCTTCGGGCGGCAAATCCATCCATTGCACGGGAGTAGAAATCATCCAACACCGACCGAGACTTCCCTTACCATAGCGCACTAGATGCCATGGCATGCATACTCAGATCGGATGTGTACAGGTTTCACACGAATATTTTCTTCTTAACAATTATTTAAATTTCGGACCGTTAGATTAGAGATCCAACGACCTCTTTTAGTTGGAGGGGGTGATTTTATTTTTTGGAGGGGGCGGGAAGAATATGGATGATAGTTAGAAAGAAAACATCCAGATGATGTTTATCAATACCCACTCTAATATATAGTGTCATGTCTGATTTCCTTCTGTCTTCCACGTCAGCGTAATCGCACAAATTGCATTCATGCATATACATGTTCAAAGTTTCGAAGTAAGATGGTGTATATTCTGAACCGAACGATGGGGAAGAAAAGGGCTCTAACTAAGAGCCCGTCACCTGCGCATACATGCATGTATCTTCGGATAAAGACACCAAAAAGCATGCATTATGATGTAAGCCAAGCCAATGATATAGATTGTTTAGCTGCGGTCCCTACGTAGGCGACACTAAAGGAGCACGAATGCAGCTCTACTAGCGACACATCAGGCCATTAACCAATTAAGCCATTAACCTACTGGGATTTAGTGAACTCTGAGCTATCACCGCGCTAGTGGGGAGAAACAAACGCAGGCGGAGAGATAATAATGCAATTTGGGGGCGAGTAGATGACAAAGTTGGTTTCCAAAGTATCCATGCTTAGCTAAGCATCCCATTTGTGTCTCGCCACTTTGGTGCCATTCGGTAAGTGGTGAGATCATGTGGGGTTCTTTTATTACGCTGAATCTGACAGCTGCGGCGCAGCAAGTTCAGATATTTCGAGCCTTCTTCAAGTCGGCAAGGAAATGGCAGACATAATAGGATGTGGAAGCCTACAGATTTCACAGTTCTTCCGTCAATGCGGTTGCTGCCGAAATACTGGTACAAAAATGATGAGAACATCATTAGATTGCTTTGTGTTAGGAACATGGGCAATATTTTAATTTCAGATTTTATGATAAGGCAAAAATCGTAGATAACTAGTGATACGTAAATCAATACTAACAGCAAGCAACACATTGTACTTCTAAATATATGCAGAAACAGAATTTAAACAAAATCGATTGGTCACACAAACGATTTACAGTTGGGTCGGATGAAAACAGGAAGCAACGCAAACTCGATGTAGTATAGAATGTGGATGAAGCAGCGAAGCGAGTGGTCGCACAGATATACGCTACCCAGAAATCTTATTGCCATGATCTTCCTTTTGTTCTGGCATCAGACAAATATCAGCCAGCACAATCTACCCAAGTTGCCGTAGTGTCCATATGTGCTTGTTTCATGCCGATAGATGCTAAGAGTTCGTGTACTTTTCTAACACTTTGACGGCGTAATCACAAATTAAGCTCTGAACTCAGATGCATGGTGTGCAAAGTTTTTTATTCACACCTTTAATTTCTACCTAATACTTGACCTGGACTTGGAAGTTGGAAGATTTGCCGTTCGCAAATACTTTTCTAGTCTCCCATCTTATCCAGCATTATCACAACAGGCTTAAAATAGCCTTGTGTCAAACATCTCGGACACGTAATTTGTAAAAAAGAAGCAGGTTCAGACAACAACATATCTTGTTAAATTATCTGTAATCTAATCGGCTGTATCCAAGATCCCATTTTTTTTTCTCCTTTTCCTTTCCTTTTCGTAATAAGATTCCTCTTTCTTGCTGCTCTTGTGCAACGAACTCATGCGCCCATGTGAAGCTCAAATTATGTGGCCGGCCTGAAGCATGAGATCGATGATGAGGCTGCATGTATTAGTGGCAGGCAGGCAGGTCAACCTTGTCCAAGTATTATTGCATATGCCTTTGATCTGATATTGCAAACACTTTTTTTTCTTTGGTTACAACTAGTTTTTTAGCACTTTGTTCTGTATATGAAATGAATGAGCACGCAGGTGATCAAAACTCTATCTGAAGTAGTAGCACCAAATACATAAGAGTGCGTTGCATTCGATTACTAAAATGCATGTCGACACCAACTCTTATAAGTGTACAGATAAAACAGTTTGCAAAGAGATCGAGCGTAGGAAAATGGACCTTTGACGGGAACAACTGCTTAATAATTGTACTTCTTTTTGGGTCTGATGGGCTAAATCAGCTCTTTGATTGGTTTGGAGGGCAACTGGGCAAGAGCTATGTTGAAGTCAAACTAAATATAATGCTCCTATTTTGAAAAGCATAGCACGATTCCTGCTTATTAAATCACCAAAAGGCTATTTCGTTGCATAAACTAGTCTATCTAGAGGCCATATTACAAGTAGAATAATTGATTTGGGAGGCTTCCCCATAATGCAATAATATAATCAAGACTGTCCATGTAACCGCCCTTCATATTTCTTTCTGAACGAAGCGGTCAGAAGGTGAGAAACTAGGTTTTATATATATTTCGAAATTGGACGTGCTAAAAACACACTAACAATTGCATGATATGCTACAAAAGCGTAGAAATGGAGTACTTACTTTTGTTCCAACGGTGGGTGAACATTGTGCAACTTTTTCGAATGCAGTGTTCCCATTTGTACATACCCCGCATGCACTATCACTACCCTCCAACACGCTCCGAGATTCGTACTCTATTCTCTCTCCCCCTTCTCTTCCCTCTCTCTCGCATGAATCTCGGAGCACAAATGTACGTTTCACGATAGTGCACGTGGTGCATGTACGAGCGGTTTTGATTTTTTTTCAACTTTTTCTTCACTAGTCTAGTCATGAGTTCGTTTGTTACAATAAAATTTATTGTATATATAGAGAATTATGTATAGAAAAGAGTTATTTTAATCGGTTGGGAAGTGAAGAATGATGATAAGTAAAGAAAAGCATGATGCAAGTAACTGTTGCTTGTGCAGCGGCCAACCATGCTGGCCACCAAGGGGTCATCAGTCAATCTTGCACAGGTCACCGTTGAATACGTATACAGTATTAGTACAAATCGATGTCAGTTGTCATATACGGCCTTAAGGCCTTGGGTAACGCGATTCAATTAGAGGTCTAATGCACTCATGAGTCATTACTCGCTTGGTTTGCTTTTTCGAAAGATATTTTGCCTGATTTGATCTCCTAGCTCATTGCCAATGCTAGTACAGATCGATGGGTCCATGGATGGTAAGGTGTGCGTACGCGCGCAGGACGTCGTCGATCCGCTGGTGAGATTGTTGTTAATGGCGCGTCTCGACTAGACGACCACCTAATCGGGGACCATGTTACTCTAACATGCCACATCAATCAATCCTCGCAAAAGGAAAAGAGGAAAATGATCCGCCATCCTACGAGCCGTGCCTGCCTACCAGCCGGACGCCTTAATTTCCTGAACTGCTCAAGCAGAAACAGCCTATGATTTGTTGCCTCCTCGTCGGTTGTTAGATCAAGCAGCTAAACTACACTACTAGGCACTAGCTTGTACTACAAAGCTACGAGTGGGAGGAGAATTGTACATACTGTAGCACGGATGACGGAGATCAGAGGGGTGAGTGATTTTTGCCTCTTTCCAGCTTTAATAAAATCATTCCCCTTTGATTTCTTGAAGGATCATGTGAGAAGGTTCAGAATACTGTTATAATAATCATTGCAAGTTTTATAGAGTGGTAAAGTGATTTTGCAAAGATTGCATTTGATTTAGACGGTTTTCTGGATATATCAGGAAAAACGAAAGTACCGCAGGTGTTTACGCTGTAGCACCGTAGAGCGGTAGTATCGCAAGGGTTTGTGCGGTAGTACCGCAAGATGGTAGTTCTAACTATGTGGCGGTATGCTTTTTTTCAGAGAGGTCTAGTGCAGATTTGCAATGTGCGTTAGTTCCGTTTTGGGAACAGTAGTACCGTAATGCGGTAGTACTTGTATTGTAGGTGCGGCACTACTAATCTTCCCAGAAAAACAGGGTTTTGGGATTTGAGTCATGGATTGAGTTGATATGATCTGAGTCATTGGATTAATGTTGCATGATGCATGTCTTGGCTAATGTAGATTAAGTTGTGAAGAACTTATGCCTGAAAACAACTTCTTTGTCTTTGGAAGTGCGGGGTCACTTGGAGTCAATTGTGGTCAACAACGATGATCAGGGCTAAGCTCATTGAGGAGTTGAGGCCTAGAACGATTGGGGATACCGGGTGAGACAGTGAGCTCAAGCATGACACGAGAAAGACGGAAACTATTGAAGGCGTGTTCGAATGGTGGGATGGCGCCATGTGGGTTGCACGGGCCAAGTGAGCCATGGTTCGGTGGAACCAGAATGGAAGAGACTTGGCGACGCGTGGCAAACTAGTGGTGCACCTACATGTGAAAAACATGTCAATTGCTTGCAGTAATTGGTAATGATCGGGTCAAGGAAGCTTATTTTGGTAGTTTGACCAAAATACCGGAAACTATCTTGGCTCGAAACCGCGGCACATGGCCAATGTGTTGGAGAGTGGTTTCGGTTAAGGTGGAGCTGGTTTGATCAAGGCGGATCAAGACTAAGGATTTATCGAATGCACACTATGCGCTTTGAAAAGCGTGCATACGTGATCTTGTGTGAGTAAAGCCCATGTGTGTGGGGTTAACGGATTTCTCCATTGTAATAGTAGATAGTATCCACTAAAGTGAATAGATGGCTGGTTGTCCACCTATAAAAGAGGGTTGGGATGGAGACATATAAAGGTGATCCATCCAACCCATCTCTTGTGCTCTCTACTTTAGGTTTAAAGTTAGGGTTTGAGAGTAAGTACCTTGAGTGTTTTTTGTCCTCACAAGTGGAGTGACTCTAAACCTACCTTCTCAAGTAAACAATACATCAATCTTTGTGCACATTCATAGATCTATCTTGTCCTGATTGGCCTGTTATTGGTCTCTTCAAGTGATTTCTGTTTCAGGGGGTTTTGGATCGTGTTTTTCGGTGTTTCTTGTCTGCTGTGACATGTGGGAATATCTCTAGAGTCATCTTGTCCATCATCTCTCCACGAGCAGGTCGTATTCACCGATTAGGGTTTTGGCTCAGTTTTGGTGCCCTTTTCATTAAATTGTAAAAAGGTAGGAACTTTAGCAACTATTCTGTTGATCGTCGAATGGAATAAGTTCCTGTGACCCTAGGCAATTCATGTATGAACTTTCAAGGCTTTTGAATCAGTCAATCAAAAGTTACGTGAATTTGGGTTCTTGTGGTCGTGCTCAAAACCCTATTCATTCTGTTTTGGATGTAGCAACGGTAGTACCACTAATCCTGTAGCGGTAGTACCGGAGCTACTGGCCATCGACCAGTTTGGTTTTCGACCACTCACTGATCGTCGACCATAGCGGTCAGTTTTTGACTTGCTTCGAACACTCGGATTTGCGATCACTCTTAGGTCTTCGACCACGTCAGTTTTAGACCACTCATTGGTTTTCGATCATGTTGGTTTTTCAACCACTCTTTGGTTTTCGACCGTGTTGGTTTCGACCACTCTTTGGTCGTTGACCACTCTAGTCGGATTTCGCCCATGTTGGCTTTCGATCACGTTGGTTTCGATTATATTGGTTTTCGATCATGTTGGTTTTCGACCACACTCTGGTCGTTGACCACTCTACTCGAATTCCAACCACGTTGGCTTTCGACCATGTTGATTCTCGACTACTCTCTGGTCGTTGACTACTCGAGTCGAATTCTGATCACGTCGATTTCGATCACGTTGGTCTATGGCCACGTTGGTTTTTGGCCGTTCACTAGTTATAGACCTCAAGTCGTATTTCGATCACTTTGACTTCTGACCGGTCGCAAGGATCACAACAAAATCAAGGGGAGAGAAGAAAACACCAAAAACCAAGCCAAATCAAGATTTCAACACTTGAGCAAAGAGAAGAAATACTTGGACGAATTTTGATATCCATTGATACTTAGAGATGAATATTTACAGCTACTCACTAGCCACTCACAAAGTCTAAGGATAACAAAAAGCTCAACACAAATAGCCACAACTCATCTCACAAAGGGTCTCTCAAAGAATGCTAACTCTCCTCCACTTGGCTTCTTAGAGAGCTAATCCTATCTCTCTCAGCTCACCTCCTTATATAGGGCCTGTTCTTTTCCTCCGAAGCCGGCGGTTTTTGGCTTTTGCTACAGTACCTAACTTTTAAATGGAGTATTTTCTCAAGATGAGGTCTACAAGTTAAACGATCTACACGTTAAAAGCCCAACATTTGTACCTGCCAAAATCGCAAATGAGTATCATCTCTCCGTAATCATCATGTAGTAAGCGGCCAAAATTCAAAATTTCACCAAAAGCCATAAGCCGCAGCCGAAAAGAACAGGCCCATAGTTTAGGCTTATAAGAATCCTTAATAAGCTCTCTAGTTGGATTTCATCCACTTACATAGGTTAACCTGTTAACCCAATACCATACCTAGTATTACACTCACATATGCACGCTTCTCAAAGTACACATAACCATTAACACGATAGTGAATCAACACTTGATCCACTTAGGGCATGTTCTTTTCCTCCGAAGCCAGTGGCTTTTGGCTTTTGCTACAGTACCTAACTTTCAAACGGAGTATTTTTTTCAAGATGGGGTCTACAGGTTAAACGATCTACACGTTAAAAGCCCAACATCTATACCTGCCAAAATCGCAAGTGAGTATCTGTCTCTCCGTAATCTGTACCGTAAATAGCCAAAATTCAAAAAATTTAGCCAAAAGTCATAAGCTACAGCCGAAAAGAACATGCCCTTAATATTTTTAGTACATCTTTAACCTAAACTACTTAGGCCACCGTCGTTGTTTCATACACCGCCACTTTACTGGTATTGGGCAATTTACCGAAATACCTCTCTATCATCCTTCCACGAAGCTTTGTGCTTCCTTCACCTTGAAGCAACCATATGCTTCATCTTCAATTCCATAAGGCCCCAATGACTTATTACCAAGCCTCTCACGCGTCTAGATCCCATTGAACCGTTCTTACATGCAAATAGGCCAAAGTCACTGGCACGCTACATGCCTCTCTATACATCGTGATGGCGCTCGGCTTCCCTAACTGTTTTAAATCTCAGCTACTCCTTGAGCTTAGTTCTGATCCACCTTTTTGTTTCATATCATGTCCACCTCCGGTAGCTCTCACTCGTTGTAACCACTCCACTAGTATCAGTCATCATTCGATGACATCTTGATCGTTCTGAATCTCATCTCCCTAGCTTAGTTCCGATCTCTTGACTGCTCTGGATATAAGCTCACTTAGCTTAGTCTCAGTCCCGTCTGTTTCACAATGACCTAGCTCTGGAGTTCTACAACCAACAATAACAAACAAACTGTCAGTAGCATTGCACAATACACAAAAGTATCAATTTACATAATTAATGAGCTAAGAACCCTTACCCCATATCAAAGCATCTCTGCATGCTGTGACACATAACCCGTAATGCCCAATGACTATCCATCACGTCTCCACGTATTCGGACTCCCTCGAACCGTCTCTATATGCATCGGCCTCATCACTTCACGCACAACATGTACCAACTCATCTCTTCATGATTCTTTTCTTCTCTGTGCTTTCCACTTGAGTCACGTAGCCTCACTTGGACTTACATGACCACTCGGACTTTAGCTCCCTCATCTAGTCTCGGTCCATTGCTGTTGACCGCTAACGTTCTTCAAGCCACCTGCATATCCAAAGACCAAGTAATCATATTGAACACAAGTTTCATATACTTGACTCACGTTAGTCAAAGAAATGTATCATACAACACAAACACAACAAAACACCAGCACCTATGCCGTGTACATACTCAACCATGCTCATACACTGATCCTAACACTACGACCAAATCTCAAACCAAAATACACAATTTCAGCACCAATTCACCAAAAAGACGTCTGACCATCTTTATCTAGCCGAGTAGATCATCGGCACCGGTTTGATCGCTTAAAAGTATAAAAAAAATATCCTTCCTAGAATTTCGGTAAAACTTTATCTAGTTTTAGCTCAGAACTCTATTTTAGGTGACACCTAGTGCAAACATAACGCCAAGCACATCTACAAAATTGTTAATGTCCAATTTCCAAGTCATATAGCCCGTCTAACTGCTTGCCCCATTATGATCAGACTATCTTACACCTGATAGCAACTTTGACATTACAAACATTCAAAATCAAACTTAAACTTACCGTGCGTGATAGGTCAAAGGGGGCTATTTTTGAAAAAAAAATGTTCAGAGCTAAATTTGAAAAAAAAATGGCTGAAGTGGCATTTGTGTGCTCAATTCATTAAATCATTGCAAGATTTGAGGTACGAAAGGCGAGATACTCCTCCTAGCCACTTTCATGTGGACCATGAAATTGAAACTGCAAGTGGGCGCTGTGACATCTGCATATGCCTTTGGCCATGGGAAACATGACGCCGCCCTTGCCCTAGTTGACCAGGAAGATTAGCTTTGGGTGCACACCGTGCAATTACAAGAGGATTAGGAGTACAAGTCTGCCTTGGTGATGATATTCTAGCGCTCTCAGTACGTGTCATGGGATCTCCCAAATCCCGTGAACTTGCTTGTGCCAACGTGTTCAACATTTATAGTTCATTTCGTCATTGTTTTGAAAACTAATTCCTAGCTCTATGCAGTACTAAACAATGTTGGGTCACGACTCACGAGTTGCTTTGCTTGCTCTCACGACTTCGAGGAGAGTTAGGGGCTATTCCTATTAATTTTGGCCTCTAACTTTTGATTTAGAGAAGATAAATTCAATATAAATATTCTAACTTTTATAAACCGTTTCTATTATATATTACTATTTATCAGCTATTACTTTACGTTTTTATATGTTATAACACACTTTATATTTTTATTATATTACAATTTCGTAAGACGTATGGCGGTCCGAATATTGTAATATATTTCATTGCACCGTATTTTTGTTATATAATACACTCAGCAGAAAGCCAATACAAATATCTTAGCTTCTATAAACCGTTTTATCAGCCACTACTATTCATCAGTCACAGTTAAAAACTATTAAGCAAAAGTCAACACTAATGAGTCCTTAATTCCAATAGTTAATTAGTAGTGCTATCGACACCATGATTGATTGATTCTTAACACTAATGAGTCCTTAATTCCAATAGTTTAATTAGTAGTGCTATCGACACCATGATTGATTGATTGTTAATACTAATTGACGTCGGAAAACGGGTCAACTCCGGGCAAACTCGATTGCCATCGATCGTCTCGACTCGATGATGATCAATGGTGCAATAAATCGGGTTCAGAAAGCCATTTTTTTTATAGGCTCGGCATGAGGTAAGCCAGCTGAAGTATTCTCTGACCCAGGTTAAAGGGGACTCGTAAGTCCTAGTTCAAATGGGCGAAGAAAAATCAAATTAGGCTAATGAATTGTGCAAATGTCTAAGAATTCAAATCCTAATTGTTAATTTGTTATACTGTCTCTGAAGGCTCCATGTTCTGTTTTATTGAGTCATCGTCACTCGTCAGACAGGGTTTCACTTTTTAATCCATATTATCAAAATCGTTGTACTTATAACCCAGCCATCAAATTCGATCAACTCAATATTTTCTGATTGTGGGAAATTTGAGGAGGGTACTTCCATGAATCATGTTGCCATAAAGATTAATTAGCCGCCGTAACATGGACAGCGGCCTCCTGTTTAGATCTTTATCGAAGTCCAATATCTCTATGGGCATCTGTTTGGGTACCTGCATGCTCCTAGCTTGGCTCAAAAAAAAAAGTAATCAAGCTAGCTAAGGTACCACTTGGTTAGGCTGAAATAAATTGATTTATAGTTAAAATTACACTGTAGCTGGATGAAATTATGTTGTAGCTAATAGTGGTTTATTTGGCGTAACTAAATTAAAAAAAATAAAAATAGGAAAAACATGTTAGCCCTTTATGAACAATGCAAATGAATATGAGAAAAAACCGACAAAAAAGTTAAAAAAATCAAAAAGTCAGAAAAAGATGAAATTTAAAAATAGTAAAAAATAAGTCAGAAACTAAAAACTCAAGTTAAAATAAGCGGGACCCAAGACATGCCCTTGAGATGCAAGTATGGGTTATTTCTTTGTCTGGTTGTGATCTGCTGTATCTATGGAGATGTTCAGTTGGTTGCATTGGAGATGCAGGATGCTTGCCGTGAAGGTGGAAAAGGTGGTTAGCAAAGCTTCTAATTGTCTTAAAATACTCTAGTAGCCATTACTTAGCTTATTAAGCCTTAATCCACTTTAATATACACTAATACCACTTAATATACACTAATCACTTCTAAATCACACAATTAGTTGGGCCTGACTCCGGAGAGAAGCTCAATTTCATCCCACGAGCCTGGCTGTTTTTTGTATGCAGACAACAAAACAGGGATTGCAAAAAAGATTCAACATTCTCGAGGCCATTCTGGCAACTAAACACACCCTACTACAATGGACCCTCTTGATGGAGGATGACATCTCACATCCCATTTCCCTGTCCTCCAAAATGTGATACTTTCTCCGTGTCAAAAAATAAATCATTTGGGATATTGATACAACCTCTAAATCGTTTGGGATATTAATACAATCTCTAAGGTGATACTCTGACCAGCAAATTCTATAAAAATATGTTATTTTAAATAAAAATAATGTTATATTATGAAAGTACATTTTATGACGGATCTAGTGACATTAATTTCATATTATCCATCTAAGTAATTTTTATTATACATTAATGATCAAACCTAAAAAATGTTTAACAAACACTTTTTTAAAGCAAATTATATTTTGACACCGAGATAGTATATGTGACGAAATGTAGTACAAGGCTATAAGCTCTTTGTCTTTCATATTAGATGCATATATAGCTATAGACTTATTGGAGAAAGTTGTAAGATATACTATATATATAGTCCCCTTTTGAAATTTCAGTCTATTATATTGTTGATGCGTATAAGAAATTAATCCATGCTTACATCCAAAAATGCACCATCAAATTCCAGTTCTTTGGGTAAGCCTATCACATTTAGACTACTAGGTTATTTTTTCAAGTGTCAGTCAAAAATGCACCATCGAAGTCCAATTCTTTGGGTAAGCCTTTCACATTTAGACTACTAGGTTATCTTTATCAAGTGTCAGTCATACATATAGGTGGTGATCATTTTGACTTATTTTTGGTGGCTTATGGCTGAAAAGCACTGTAGCTGGCTGAAAAAATATTGTAGCTGACAGAGGCTTATTTAACATAATTAAATTTAAAAAAATTAAAAAATATAAAAAATATGTTAGCCCATCACAAACAACGCAAACGAATACGGCAAAAAAAGAACCGGCAAAAAAGCTCAAAAAAAGCCAAAAATTCAGAAAAAGATGAAATTATTAATAGTGAAAAATAAGCCAGAAACTGAAGCAAAAACGAGCGGGGCCATAGTCCCAGAGCATAATCATCCAAAATTTTCTCTGGTCCAATCTGCCAGTCAATGCATCAGATTAGTTTGACCTTCAAAAGGACGGCATACACATATATTTTCTAATCTCCATAGCTGGTTTGGTCTCATCATTACCCACTTATTTGGAGTGGAAATAGACAATCAAAATATTTTCCACACAACATCTTTTACCAATTTTTTTGTTAGAGAATTTTATGGTGGTAGAATTTGTGTTTTTTTAGTAGATTGTTTTTTCTATTTTTGTTAGAGTTTTTTAGGGAGGTGCAACAGAGACTTGCGAGAGACGTATAAATAATCACCACTACCAACTCTTTTAAGCAGTAGACATAAGAGTCTCATATTAAAATGGCCATGCAAATAGCATGAGGCATAGTTAATATGCTTAACAGGAGTACGGCTTAAAACTTCTATAGAAATAAGAATGCTTGCTCTGAACATCTTGTTCGAACTGTTTTGACTGGACTGAATTTTCGAGCACGTGGCCCTATCCGCTTGTGGTTAACAAAATATTTAAGAGAGGCCGGTCCGAAGAAGAACGCAAGAGGGAAAAGGGTTAAAAGACGAGTCGAAAGAGAACGCAGGCTTTAGACTCGATTCGATCGGTAGCTTTCTTCCCAACAAAATTGACCGGACGAGATGTACGGCTCCTTTTGCAGTCGTTGATCGCCCACCTTTAATTTATGCTTAAAAAGAGAATTTTTTTTTTAGCTCACAGCCTTTTGTTAGTGCCTGTCTTAGGACTTGCTAAAAGGCCATGGTATCACACTGTCAAAAAAAAACACCAAAAATAGTATCCCATGTTAATTGCTGCTATAAATTATTTCACTGTTGTCATAGTAGTACCTAAGAATGAATTACCGTAAGTAATTTCACGTCTATGCAGATACTACAAACAAATTAAATCAAGATGCATAAATTAAACCGTCGGAAACTACCGAACGAGATTCAGCCAAAAATGTCAAACCAACAAAAAAAAAAGAAGCGAGAATATTACAACTAAGTCGGCCCTTTGTAGTCAAATCGTTCAGCAGAGGAAGATGCCGTGAAGCTGAGACCTGGCCGGCAGACATCAGAAGACCTTGAAAAATAGCGAGAGGAAACAGGGGGGCAATTCCACTTCGCCTCTTGAGTCTTGAGTCTCGTCAGGGATATGGACGGATCGGTTGGCTCCTCCTCCTCGTCGTCATGGCCATCTCCCTTTCATGATGCACACCTAGGTGAGGTTTCGATCTGTAAAAAACATGCGTCGTGCACAATTATTGGTGAAAAAAGAGCGAGAGAGAGGAAAAAACGAGCGGACGGGAAAAAAAACAGTTGACCTTAGGCATAATGTTTTAATTTAATTATTTTTTTCTTCCTAGTGTTGATGTGGGCTCATGACCTGAATGAGGATGGCACCAAGTGTTTTTTCTGTACAATAAAATGGTTTTATCTATGAATAATAGTGCATGATTCTCACAACAGTGACAGTCACATTTCTTTTTTTGGGGGGTGGGTAACGCTGGTAATAATTGTGGTTACAAATGCGATTGGAGAGACAGATGATGCCTTGGTGTGACTTGCGTCGTGACAGTAGACTATTAAGTAGAAGCGCCCGGCCAATCATTCCCTTTTGAGCTCAAGCGTATACGGTGGTTTCATAAAGCTCATGTTCTTTTTGGGGTTTTTTTTTTGCCTTTTAGCTTCAGTTTTTTTTTGGAAGCTAAAACAAACAAGGTAACTTTTTTTAAGCGGTTTCTCAAAGATATTTTTATAAACAGCTTTCCAAATTTAAAACTATATGTATCGTCCGTATTGACATCTCATCGTAGACCGCTGTCTTAAAAAAAGTCATCAGCCGTGCCGAGAATAATAGGGCCAAAATTTTGTTTAGCATCAGAGACCAAGTGCTCTACATCCGGTCGAGTTTAGATCCCGTTTTAACAACTTACAATGCATAATTTAGGGATTTTTTTATTTCATCGTGGTTGTTTGCGACCAAGAATTCTAGGGATGTATTCGAACCTCCACCACATCAATTTTACATTTAGGGATCAATTGCATATAGGCATACAGACAAGTACACCTTTTGGGTGACATCTTCTACTTCCATGTGTTCTATGTGTTGAACACAACATTGACTGAGGCTCTGTTGTGTTGAACACAACATTGAATCCCTTTGTTGGTTGACTGAGGCTCTGTTCAAAACTTTGAACAAAATTAGACCGAACCATGCAAGATAATAAGCTCAATCTAAATTTGAGATTGATCAATCTGGGCTAATGGAATCCCCATTCAAGGCCACAATACCTAGAGGTATGTGATCGGCCAGGCCACTTGGGCCTATCGAGTGAGAAGGACAGCAATTACCTACATGCGCATGAAAATAACACGCATTACTTAAAACTCTTGATAGACCTACATTGTCCCCATCTTTAGATCTGAGAATAACTTTAGCATGTACCATCCTGTCACCCATGATTTGATCATATCATTATCGGTTGGGCTGAAAAGCTGTGACTAATGGTTGAAATTGTACCGTAACGGCTGAAATTTTACTGTAACTGAAGGTGGCTTATTTGGCATAATTAAATTTAAAAAATTTTAAAAATAGAAAAATATGTTAGCTCATCATTGACAACACAAACGAATACGGGGAAAAACCGGTAAAAAGCTTTAAAAAATAAAAGTTAAAAAAAGACGAAATTTATAAATAGTGGAAAATAAGCCAGAAGTCACAAGCTGAAGCCGAAACGAGCGGGGCCGATATCAAAAGGAAGATGGATTGAACAATTGTCATGCATTAGCAAGAAACAGAGAGCATTCAAAAATAGCATGATAGCCACGATATGTCATCTCCAGAAAAACAAGCCATTACATGTGAAATGCCTTCTTTATGCTATTTATTGTTATCCAACAATGGAGTAATTGTCAAATGTATGCATGGCTAATGTGAACTAAATACTAGTAGAATTTTCAAGCTACAGCAGCTCGAGGAGGATTTAGTTACGCATTATGTCAGCGTTATTGGGAGTTTCGAACTTGTGGAATTTGGTTCCTTTGACCAAACAAAAGGCGGCTACTCGGAGGGGCCGGGAGAGCTACAACCGCTGAGGGCTTGGGCAGCTACAGTTTGGAGGCTTGACCTTTGAGGTCATCTAACCAAGTCTGAAAATGTGACGATCAATAGAACTGTCGTACGTCCTGTAATAACTCAAAAGTTCAGTTATGAATAGAAAGAGTGTCATACCTACTCACAAACATTTAAAAAAAATTAATTTGATTAAAACAAAGACCTAACGATCAATTTTAACAATTTTAAAGACGTATAAACCCAAAACTTAACTTACAATCAGAAAAACCAGAGAAAACTCCACATGAACGCTTGAGTGCAGTCGTAACCCTAACATGAAAACTTGTAACATCCTTTCTTCTTCTGATCTCTGTGTTGATAGAAAAATAAAGCAAGACTGAGTACAATCAACTGTACTCAACAAGTCACATGGAAAAATGCTATATAACTACTTGCCAGGATCTCCAAAGGATGGGAATATATGAGTTTGATTAAGTAGTTGTGGATGCAGTTTTATTTGTAAACATTTTTAAACACAAAAAAATAATAACTTCTTAAGAAATTGAGGTTTCAAAACTTGATTACCAGACTTCAAAATATTTCCAAATCATTTCTAAATCTACTTATACTTCGCTATTGAATTACCCATTAAACACAGCTTTATTTACCGGAAGCACGACGTATTCGAATACCATTAATAAATGACTCTGCAGAGCTGCCCAGCTTTACCCAAAAGATCTCTTAACTCCCGCGACAAAATTAAGAAAATAAGGATTTTCACTGCTCAATTCTTTATATAGCATCTACCCAGTAGTTTTTTATCTCAACAAACTCGAGTGGCCCACACGGTCTCGCCCGATTTGTCACAGTTCTACCGTTGTATGGTTAACCACCTCCCATACGAACTCTCCCTCGGTCTCCCCCCACCCTTTGTAGATATTCAATTGAACTTGAGCAGTTACTATACCAGGTTTGACGAATCAACGCTTATAGTTGTGCGATCGCCATGTTATTTACCTGGCATAAGAGTCTAGTCCTTAGTTTTCACTGGGGCAACTTCCACTCACAAATCCATATTTTAGTGCCCACTGCACTGCCACCTTTCCGGTCCAAGCCTCCACCCTAGGATAAGGTCATGGGACCCGGCCAACTCATGGCTTCCCGTGATCCTTTCTTACCCTAGAACCATTAAAATTCTGATAGCAAAATGCTAAGCCTCTTAGCAGTGGAAATTGTTGAATTTCGAATTTACCATGGTTACTTTTTATAGTATATTTAATATTACTAAGTCTTGTCAAAGTGAATATGGCCATCAAATTAAACAAGTCTTTTTCATGTGGTAGGACATAACTAATATCATGTCATTCTAAATAATTATTGTATAAGAAATAAAAACTTGTAAATAACATAATGAAAGTACTGATAAATAAATAATTAGAGGAATGTATGTTCAATATGATCAAAAACATGTGACTTGCCTCTTTATCTATAGTCTCTGATTATCTTACTATAGTCTTTAGATTGTATATTGGTTTCTCTAATTCCCTTGTAGCTTGTCTGTTGACCAACTCATGTGGTTCGAGTACTAGCATGGAAGACAAATACAAATGATTTTCTGCTTTGCATAATGCAGCTGGGAACAAAACACGATAAAATAATCAAAAGACAAAGAGAATAGGTTTGGGTGGTCAGGGTCTAGACAATGTTTGGTTTGGATGATCGG
Organism: Bonia amplexicaulis; assembly: GCA_036346245.1. Lineage (NCBI taxonomy): Eukaryota > Viridiplantae > Streptophyta > Magnoliopsida > Poales > Poaceae > Bonia > Bonia amplexicaulis. The sequence goes on from CM070746.1 coordinate 18,881,881, forward strand.
AGTTAGGAATTGGCTTGGAATGGTTGAGATAATCGAAATGGCTATATAGGTGGATATGAGTTTCGGCAAGTGGTTGCAGGTATGGACAGTGTTGGGTTTTTGAGGTTAAAATATTATTCGGGTGGTTTAGAGCTTTATCGGAGTTTAGAATGACAGAACGGAGATGGGAATGGTGTAGATAGGTTCAAGACGATCAAAATGGGTGCATAAATACTTTTAGGGTTTCGGTGAATAGAGATAGCTTAAAGAGTATTTGAATTTGGGTTTGGAATGGTGTTTGAGCTAATTGGGATTTTATTAATGTCTATTTTGACCAAATGGAGTAGAAATTAGATTTCGTGGGGTCAAAACAGTCAAAATGACTATAAATATGTTTTTCGAATTTTGGATGAATAGTAACGAGTGTCTACTATTCATCACGGGTCTGCACTGTTCACAGCGGGTTCTTGTACTGTTCACTACCGGGTAAGTTATTGTTCATACTGGGTCGGTTGCTACAGTATTTGATTGCTACAGTACCAGTTTGGGTTTGGATGAATAGTGATCCAACAACATTGTTCATCCTCTTCCTCCTCGCGTTGCTATAGTGTCGAGAAATAGGGGAATCGAAAGCGAGGAAAATCTCGAGCTATGGTGCATTGAAATGAAAACCAGGGATATGGGTAGAATCCTGGGTACGGAGGGGTTCCATTTTGAGGCTCGGTGGCGGTCGGTAAACTACGGTTGGCCGGCAGCGAGGTGGTTTCTTCTCGTGGTGTTTGGATGGCCCAGGAGCTACAGGAAGGTTCTTCCTTCTAATTGGCTACTGTTTAACCATCTGGTAGTGGTCACGGTGGCTCTGGCAGCTGTGGTTTGGGTCGTGGAGGTCTGTGGTGAGTGAACCACGGCGGGGTGGCGGGGAAGCAGGTGGCTGATGAGCTATGAGGTTTCACGGGCCATGGTGATGCTTCAGTGGTGTTTCTAAGGGCATGAGGATGCTACAGACACAAGTAATTGAAACGAAATTGACTCTACCTGAGGAATTGAATTTGAGGCTTACGTGGGGAATTTCGGCGATCGACAGTGATGCGACGGCCGATGAGGGGTGTATGGGTGTCTGAAGCTCACCTGGGTGCCAATACTACTCAGTGGAGGGGTCAGGGCGTTTTATAGGCGAGCCAGGGTGGTTCGGTACTGAGGAGGCGTCCACTCGGATTTCGGTGCGTGGCTAGGACGGGAGAGCTCGGGAGGCTTCGGGGAGGCTCAACGTTGGCGGCGGGGAGGTCGACAGGTTGAGCTGGCGCCTTGAGCGAAAGTTTGCAGCGGTCAGAGGAGCAGGAATCAAGTCGGCTGAGAGAGGTGAGGCGACGGTGGCGAACTCGAGTTTGGCTTTGTCCGACGCCGGTCAGGGACCTTTGAGAGGTGCTGTCAGTGGCTCTACATACGAGGTACGGTCACTGACTGAGGGTTGCAGCGCTGACCAAGCAACAAGAGGTGGTGGGATTGGCGGTGAGATCTTTTGTCAGATGGTGAATAGTGACGACAACTGGATGCTTGCATAAATGGCTGGGAAAGGTAACACGGCAAGGGAAGATAGGCGCAAATCGATGGAGAATATGCTGAGTTGGGTTGGAGTTCAAATGAAATCAAACTTCAGTAGAATTCCATTTGTTTCTGGAATTCTGGCTTGTTTCAGAAAATTTTGTATTTAAAGCATTATCTGGCAAATAGAGGAAACGGTTGGATATAACCATTACACGTACTCTGCATCTTACGTCAGTTGTATGAAAAAAGAGTATCGCAAAGTATTGGAACTATTAGGTAAAGACATATATGTACAAGCCAGAAATGGTAAGCAACACTCGCATAAAAGGCATTGTACAATTCCATTTGGCGTAACAACGGTGGATTTTGAGAGGAAAAAAAAGAGGTTTCCCATAACACCTTGAGGATAGGGTTGTAACTCGTAAGAAAATATATTAAGGATGATCTAGGCATCACTCGACTGATTTTAGAAAGGTTAAATTTATGGACTGTTGATTTAAATCAATTGCTCTCCCTCTCCCCTTCTCCGCTACAGCGGTGCTACCACTGTATCAACCGAGCACTTGGCTATTCTTGAAAAGACAATGCTGCAGTATGTGGTACGGAATGCCAAAAGATATTCCCTATTCGGCCATTCCTGACCGAATAGCAAAAGACACTCAGCTAAATCCAAACGCTAAAACATTATCGGTTTTGTCACCATCCGGTCATTTTAGCATCAACTTTTGGTTTTTAATTTACTATTCCTCTATTTCATTTTTTTCTAACTTTTTGGTTTTTTCCCTCTTTTTTCCCGTATTCCTTCACATTGTCAGAATAATAAAATAACATATCGCCAAATAAATCGCCTTTAAATTTTTTACATTTTATCAACTTTTTTCTATTTTTAAATTTTTTAAATTTAATTGCATTAAATAAATCGCCATTAGAAATAATAAAAAACAAACCAATTACAGAAAAAAAAAACTATAAAACCATCGCCAAATAGGGCATCACTTCAATTTTGAAATCCTTGCATGGAAGAAGTAGCAAAAATCTAGTTTGCACAGCCTGTGTTCCTGCAATAAATATTTCTTATGGAAATGCAACATAATTTCTTGTGAAAACCGTGAAGATAAGGTAAAGGGATGAATAGGGGTGTAAACGGAACGAATAATTTTTATCCGTCCGACCGATCGAATGCATACGGAAAGTATACGGAAGGGGTAGATGGGTATCCGACACTATCCGTGTCCGACTCCGACTCCTAGGAAAAAAATATGAAATATGATACGGGATAAGTGATATCCGTCCGTATATATCCGTATGTCAAATGATATAAAGAAGTCTTTTGTGATTTTACTTAGAAACAAAATAACATATAGACAGATTATCACATGTAAACAAACGGGAGTACTAAGTGTTCTTCGTTCAACATCTCAGTAATTAGTCTCTCCATGTTCGCTCTGATTGTACCATACTGTCCAATATCCTGTGCAAAGAAGCGGATAATTTTCGTCCGACCGACCGTTCGAAAGATTATGGAACAGATATAGAATGGAGAAATAGATATCCGATATTATCCGTGTCCGATTTCAACTTCAAAGAAAAAATATGAAATATAATATAGGATAAACAATATCTATCCGTATCCACTTCTATTACATTCTAGGATGAACAATGAACACATACACCCAGGCTAGGGCTGTAAACGAGCCGAGCTCGAGCGAGCTTGACCTTCCAAGCTCGATCTCGGTAGAAGCTTGAGTTGGGGTCCAAACTTAATCTGGGCTCGAGCTCGGCTCGGCCTAAGCTCGAGTAGGCTCGAGCTCGGCTCGGTGAAGCTCGATAATAATTAAAATAATTTATTATGCACTATTTTTCAATAATAAGAAAATTCTAAGTTCGAGCTCGGCTCTAGTAAGCTCGATAATAGTCAAAATAATTCAAATATACACTAATTTTCAACAATAAGAAAAGCTCGAGCTCGAGTCCGGCTCGAGTAAGCTCGGTAAGAATTAATATGTATTACTATTTAAGCTCGAATCGGAGCTCGCGAGCTCGAGATCAAGTTCGAGTTCGGCTCGTTTAAAGTTCGAACTGAGCCCAAATCGAGTCTAAAATAAGTTAAACTCGAGTAGCTCGTGAGCTTTAAGCTTTTTTAACGCCCTAATCCAGGCGCTTTTTAGATCTCAAGTTGCCTTCACCGACCCGTGTCCTCTCTTCTCCTTCGCCACCTATCATCCTGCGTTATTGTCCACAGAGAATCATTTCGAAAGGAGACTCCGACTCCTGCGGCTCTGCCCCTTCCATTTGATTAATCCCTATGCTACAAGGCTTTTTAAATTGCTCCTGCTGATGCTTCGTTCACCTGCAAATTGATCATTGGAACCAGCATTTTTCAAGTGAATTATTTGCCCGTCATGTAGAAAAAAAAAGTGTAGCAAAATATCTTTAGAGAATTGTACAGTACTTTGTCGGTTGTCATGTCCCTTTTCTTATAAGCAAGATGTTCAGCACTTGCATGAAAAACACATACAGATGGAAATAGCTTTGAACTAGCTAGATCCCCACTGGAGTAAAAAAAACATAACTAGACACATTATAAGCCTATAATACCATTCGAAACCCATATTTCCATCAAAACAACTGTAGTATATATACATTTTTTTTTCTTGAACAGACAGCGATACATGCACGTCGTATTAGCTAGACGACCATGAACTGTTCAGCCGGCCCTTGTAGGCTGAATTGCACCAACGGGCTAATATACCGAGTACCAGAGAGTAAATAGACGGCACTCCACTAAGGGTCTGTTTGATATGACTACGGTTTATGGTTTTTAGTTGAAATTTTTGAATTTTAACTGTTTACCATAGAGATTACGGAGAGACATAATCGCTTGCGATTTTAATTGATACAGATGTTAGTCTTTTAACGTGTACTACAATTAACTTGTAGATCTCGTCTTAAAAAAATATTTCATTTAAAAGTTAGATACTATAACAAAAATCAAAAACTATTTTAAAAGCCGTTAAAAGAACATGTCTTAATTAACCCTGCATTTTTTTTTGGTTTGGTCCACGGAGCTAGTAGCCGCACCGTACGATTCGTATCCATCGCTCTGTAAAAGGATCTCCGCACATGATCCAGCACGGGCGGGCACCGGACTACCGTACCCGAGTTAAAATCCACCGGCTTCACAACGGCCGAACGGCACCCGAAGCCCGTTATCCCGTGATGCGGTGGGGGCCCACCACCAAGTGGCTGACATCCAGGGCTCCTCGGGGACGCGAGGCGGGCCCACGCCCCGCTTTCCCAGAGTCAAATGCCGGGGATCTCTCTATCTCCACCCGCCCTCCGCTACATGAACCTACCGACATGTGGGCCTAGATCGCATACACACGCCACCGGGTGCGAACGGCCAGGCGCGTCGCGTTATCTTTTTCCCCTCTCTGAGCCTCGGTGCGGCGGGAGGGATAGAGTCTAACCTAGGGACTTTATTTTTTTTGTAAGATCATGGTTCAACAAGAATGTACTCACGGACGTATATATACACATAACATTACACATTCACATATATCTGTGTGGTGTGTTCAATATACACGTTTGAGATGAAATAGAGACCGATGAGTCTCCAAAGTGTAGATATACGTTTTGACCACTAAATACATTTGTGTGCATATGTACTTAGATGAAACTATTCACTTAAACAGTACCGACGTCAAACGAGCAGGTTGCCCATTGGCAAGCATTACCAACCGAGCTGTCACTCGGTCCGTCATAGGGACTGTTCTTTTAGGTTTAGTTTTGACTTATATAAAAACTTAAATAAATAGGTTTTTAAAAACAGATTTTTTATAGAACTTCTTAGGTCTAAAATCTTATAGTCGTCGGTATCGAAATCTTTATCATATACTTACTTATCTTAAAAAAGGCACAAACAAAATATCGGGCAAAGCCTAAAAGAATATAGCCGCGAAGGGAGGAGCTCGTCAGACCCACTGACGGCCGCGGGGCCCTCCACGGTGGACCCGGCCTAGCGCTGGTTCGCATGGCCCGGTGCGGAGGTGGGCGGGTATTAAGCGGGCAGGCGCTATATAGGGCTCCCCATCCCCTCCCCGTCTCCTGCCCCCCCGTGCACTGCTCTGCTCGCCACTACTAGTATTTCTTCCTTCTCCTGACAAGAGAGGAGAGGAGCGCGTGTGTTTCTCCGTGTGGTATGGTAGAGTTGGGTCTCGGGGTTCGGGTCTAGAGTCTGCTCTTTCTCAGGGGGGTGACAGCCGCACGCTGGTTCGGCGTGAAACCCACCACCGTCGGCCATGGGTGGGCTCGAGGAGATCAAGAATGAGGCCGTCGATCTGGTGAGAATTGCTGCTGCTACTAGTACTTGATATCTGATAGTCGCTGCTTAGGATGGTGCTTGTTTCTCTTTTGAACCTGTTCACGTTTGGTCCGTTCTGCTTATTGCTTCTCCGGATGAAGAATCGTGTGAGATGCTGGTTGTTGTTTTTCTCTTTTGTTGGATAACAAAAAGGAAAGGGAGCAACTAGTGATGAAATGGTCTGAAACCAGTTCGATTTAATTTTTATAAAACGTAAGAATTCGTTTTATAAATACTTTCCTTGTGAAGATTTTATACCTTTCCATCTTGGTGTGCCGGAGTCCCGGCGGCCTTTGCGCTAGCTCTCTCACCGCGTGCCTTTTGAATGATGAAAAGGGCCAACTGGCCATGGCCACGCTTCTTCCTTTATTTGCTCCTAAAGTTGTTGCCTCAATTGATACTTACAGCTTGCTCCTCTGCAACAAAAGCCTATTTTTGGTGCAAGAACAAATAGTTTCCTTTTGATTTTTTTTTCACTCCCTCTACCGTATTTAGTACGTTTCCTTCTCCGTGAACCAAAATATTGAATCTTAGATCTGTGGGTAGTTAAATATCCAGTTATGACCCTGCTTTGGATTTCTTCCAGGGAGTATTGGGCCTGTCTTTTTTTTGTGTGGTTTATAGCTGTGACATGGTTTTTGCTCTTGAGAAATCGTTTGTGCCAATGAATCGAATGATTTCAAAAATATCTATCAAGATAAGCTGCATTAAAAAAAGTGGCAGAGAAGACCATTGTATTTATTCATTCGGTGGAAGTCCGAAGCAAAAGAATGGATCACTACTTTTTTTCATTCACAAATAAATAAATACTATGAATATTTAGTATTAGTGGATTACGCATTTGCACGTAAAGTCAAAAGATACTTAGCACGGGGACACACCATTCACGCTGTGCAGATTAGTGGCTAACCACCATAGAGCACAGAGGAATCCGTGCACTTGAGCCGTTGATTTTGTTTTTATCTTTGTTGACCAAGCGCAGCGCAGGCGCAGCCCAATCCAATAGCACCAGTCGCTGCTCTTGTTTCCATGGAAAGTACGCACCAAGGACTGTGGGCCTGCGCCGTCTAATCGCGATCAGACGGCCGTACTGTCCCCAATCATTGCCCCACCCGTCGCCGTCGTCGATGCCCTGTTGCGCTATGGACTCTTGCTCGTTCAGAGATCCCGGCCACTTCGGCCGGTAGACGCTGACAGATGGGGCCCACGACTTGGAAGCTCGTGACGAGCTGCTGTGCTGTCTGTTCTGGCCGTGGCTGACGGAGCGGGCCCACGCCTCGCAAGGCCTCACTCTGACTGACGGTGGTTTTGCGTGTCTGTGTGCGCAGGAGAACATCCCCATCGAGGAGGTGTTCGAGCAGCTGAAATGCACCCGCGAGGGGCTCACCTCCGACGAGGGCGCGCAGCGTCTCACCATCTTCGGCCCCAACAAGCTCGAGGAGAAGAAGGTATGTAGAACGGTTTGATTTGGGTCCAAGTTTGGTCGATCCATGCGTTTGTTTTCGATAAATGCATGTTGTCTCGTGTTAGATCTGCTCTCTGCCTTGTGCTTGTGCAGGAGAGCAAGTTTCTCAAGTTCCTGGGGTTCATGTGGAACCCGCTGTCCTGGGTCATGGAGATGGCCGCCATCATGGCCATCGCCCTCGCCAACGGCGGCGGCAAGCCCCCGGACTGGGAGGACTTCGTCGGTATCATCGTCCTCCTGCTCATCAACTCCACCATCTCCTTCATCGAGGAGAACAACGCCGGCAACGCCGCCGCCGCGCTCATGGCCAACCTTGCCCCCAAGACCAAGGTGAGCACAGGAAGCAGCACCGAAAAACTAATGCTCCGAACAGTATGCGAACTTATTCCAATAGTACGGTAGCCATGATATATCTATGGACTAGTGCAAATATAGTGGAAGAAGGAACCATTCTTTGTAAAATGCTTTACGGACCAAAACTTTCAAACTATGTGGTGTCCAAAAACTGAGTTTCTGAATGGTCCAATGGATGGGTGGGCATATATTCCATTATTGCGAAAAAAAAAGATAGGCACACGTCTCTTAGGATACTGTTTATTTGACCTAAAGAATTAGAATAGTTTAGTGAGCCTGACTTGGCAGTTCCAATTTATATGGACAGTTAGGAGTTACATCACAGAGGTTTAATTTTTCTGCTCTGGAACTCAAGTTCCCGTTTCCTTCTTACGTATGTTAGGTAGCCTTGTCTGTTGGAAATATGCATGTGCGGTATCTTAGTAGGATAGGAGGAAGTATCGTGTTGCACATGGAATTATTGCATCACAGTTCATATCATCTGGCACATGGTTCGTTCTCATTTAGGAGTCTCTTTCATGTATTTTAAATTGAGAGATGAAAGGAAAACATGGCAGCGCACGCATGCACATCATTGTCAAAGTCAAACCAGCCGAAATGCGTTAGGTACCAGGATGTAGTCATGTAGCAGTTGGCAACTTGCAGTAACTGTAAACGCTGTCGTAGATGACTTAATCTTGCACATATTTTAACCTTTCTGTTAATCAAATGAGAAAATTTCAGTCGCCTTGGCAATAGCAAAACCGTAATCAAATTTGCCTTTTCCAGGTGCTGAGGGATGGCCGATGGAGCGAGCAGGAGGCAGCAATCTTGGTCCCTGGTGACGTTGTCAGCATCAAGCTCGGTGACATCGTCCCTGCCGATGCTCGTCTCCTCGAGGGTGATCCGCTCAAGGTTGATCAGTCTGCGCTTACAGGAGAGTCCCTCCCGGTGACCAAGAGCCCCGGTGATGAGGTCTTCTCCGGCTCGACGTGCAAGCAGGGCGAGATTGAGGCCGTGGTCATTGCCACCGGAGTGCACACGTTCTTCGGCAAGGCTGCTCATCTTGTCGACAGCACCAACCAAGTCGGCCACTTCCAGAAGGTCCTCACTGCGATCGGGAACTTCTGTATCTGCTCGATTGCTGTCGGCATCGTCATTGAGATCATCGTCATGTTCCCAATCCAGCGCCGCCAATACCGCAGCGGCATTGAGAACCTGTTGGTCCTCTTGATCGGTGGTATCCCAATCGCCATGCCTACTGTGCTGTCAGTCACCATGGCCATTGGCTCTCACAAGCTGTCACAGCAGGGTGCTATCACTAAGAGGATGACTGCCATTGAGGAGATGGCTGGCATGGATGTGCTGTGCAGTGACAAGACCGGCACACTCACCCTTAACAAGCTCAGTGTTGACAAAAACCTCGTTGAGGTGTTTGCCAAAGGCGTCGACAAAGACCATGTTTTGTTGATGGCCGCTAGGGCATCGAGGACTGAGAATCAGGACGCCATCGATGCTGCTATGGTTGGTATGCTTGCTGATCCTAAGGAGGCGAGAGCTGGTATCAGGGAAGTGCACTTCTTGCCCTTCAACCCGGTTGATAAGAGGACTGCTCTAACGTACATCGATGCTGATGGTAACTGGCACCGTGTCAGCAAGGGTGCTCCAGAGCAGGTTTGTAATAGTGCAGTGATGTTTCACTACATATCTACATTTCAGATGACTACTTTGTTCTTTAACGTGACTAATTAATTCTTGTGATGAAACTCGAACAGATCTTGACCCTGTGCAACTGCAAGGAGGATGTGAAGAGGAAGGTGCACGCTGTGATCGACAAGTACGCCGAGCGTGGGCTTCGTTCGCTTGCTGTTGCAAGACAGGTATCTTGATATTGCTGTTGTAGTGACTAGTGATTATTGAGTCATATTCTTATACAAAATGCGACTGTATCACAGGAAGTACCTGAGAAGTCAAAGGATTCTCCTGGTGGACCATGGCAATTCGTTGGTCTGTTGCCCCTGTTTGACCCCCCAAGGCACGACAGTGCTGAGACCATCCGCAAGGCTCTCCATCTTGGTGTCAATGTCAAGATGATCACCGGTACATAGCAAGCATGCAATTACTAATCGCATTTTATTTTACATGTTTGGTGTAATAGCTAAATGTTGTCGTTTGCTGTACTTCAGGTGACCAGCTTGCTATCGGAAAGGAGACGGGAAGGAGGCTTGGCATGGGCACAAACATGTATCCTTCCTCCTCTTTGCTTGGCCAAAGCAAGGACTCTTCACTTGAGGCACTTCCTGTGGATGAGCTCATTGAGAAGGCTGATGGTTTTGCCGGAGTTTTCCCTGGTACGTCCCGGTTGCATGCTTGTCTGTTTGTTTATGCAATCTTGCATTGTTAATGAGATTCATGTCATGCAGAGCACAAGTATGAGATCGTGAAGAGGTTGCAGGAGAAGAAGCACATTGTCGGTATGACCGGAGATGGTGTCAACGATGCTCCTGCGCTTAAGAAGGCCGACATTGGTATTGCTGTTGCTGATGCGACAGATGCTGCAAGAGGTGCTTCTGACATTGTGCTTACTGAGCCAGGTCTTAGTGTTATTATCAGCGCTGTCCTCACCAGCAGATGCATCTTCCAGAGGATGAAGAACTACACCGTAAGTTCTATTTTTCATTATCAATTAGTAGCCTTCTAACGTATGTTGACATCACATTTTGACTCCTCTCTCTTATGTTGACATCACATTTTGATTCCTCTCTCTTATGCTGACATCACATTTTGACTCTTTTCTCTGTTTCATCTTGTGTAACACCAGATTTATGCAGTTTCCATCACCATCCGGATCGTGGTAAGTACCTGACAGATTTTTTTTATTGAAATGTAAGAGTTATTTCTTCGATTTAATATCAATTTTATTTTGCAGCTTGGCTTTATGCTTATTGCCTTGATCTGGAAATACGATTTCTCACCCTTCATGGTCCTTATCATTGCCATTCTCAATGACGGTATGTGTTCTTTGTTTTCGTACTAGTAGCCACGCTCGTGTAAGCATCACTTATGTCTCAAAAAAATTGCAGGTACTATCATGACAATATCTAAGGACAGAGTTAAGCCGTCTCCCTTACCCGACAGCTGGAAGCTGAAGGAAATCTTTGCCACTGGTATTGTGCTCGGAAGCTATCTTGCTCTGATGACTGTCATCTTCTTCTGGGCCATGCACAAGACCGATTTCTTCACAGTGAGTTCTCAAAACATTTCAAGAAAAATCTTTCATGCATCAAACTCCTTGATACGAAATTTTATGCTTGTAAGTTCGTCCTCACTAGTGTGTTTGCGCAGGACAAATTCAATGTCAGGTCAATCAGGGACAGTGAGCATGAGATGATGGCTGCACTGTACCTCCAAGTCAGTATTGTGAGCCAGGCCCTCATCTTCGTCACCCGTTCTCGCAGCTGGTCCTTCGTCGAGCGCCCTGGTCTTCTCTTGGTCACCGCATTCCTGCTCGCGCAACTCGTAAGTACAAGACATCTACTCAACGAACTAGCAAATTCAGTGCAATTCATGCCTAATCTGAACCTGAATTCTATATGCAGGTTGCGACATTCATCGCAGTCTACGCCAACTGGGGCTTTGCCAAGATCAAGGGAATCGGCTGGGGCTGGGCTGGTGTTATCTGGCTCTACAGCATTGTGTTCTACTTCCCGCTCGATATCTTCAAGTTCTTCATCCGCTTCGTGCTGAGTGGAAGGGCCTGGGACAACCTCCTTGAGAACAAGGTACTATTTTGATCCATATACATGCGGCTATTTCGGTAGCTAGATAGCAACCTGATGAATTTCTGAACGTTGTTCTGCAGACTGCATTCACCACCAAGAAGAATTACGGTAGAGAGGAGAGGGAGGCACAATGGGCTGCCGCGCAGAGAACGCTCCACGGCCTTCAGCCACCTGAGGTGGCCGCCAACACGCTCTTCTCCGACAAGAACAGCTACCGTGAGCTCTCTGAGATCGCTGAGCAAGCCAAGAGAAGAGCTGAGATTGCAAGGTATAGTCTGCCCTTTCAAACTGCTACTAAATCATCAAATGGTACTGGTCAGCACAGGCAGGAGCAAACTTTGCTGAAAATGAACACTTGTTTTGGGTCATGACCTGCAGGCTGCGAGAGCTGAACACTCTGAAGGGCCATGTCGAGTCGGTCGTGAAGCTGAAGGGGCTCGACATTGACACCATCCAGCAGAACTACACGGTGTGAGGGATTTCCGCATTTGACGAAAACATGTGATCCGTACTTGTGCGGGATTGGAAATGGAGCTCTGATTATAGAAAACTTTTCGGTGAATGGATGAAAGAAACGTGGCTGATCTGACCAGGCCTAGCTGTAAGGTGCCTACCAAATATATGGTTCGGTTTCCGTCTCGTAGAGAGGTTTTACGCTCTAGTGGATTACCGTGTTGGAGTACGACGTGTTGTAATCGTTCTTTGCTCTTTCCCCTTTCTCCTAACTAGTCGGTGATCTTGCGGAAGCAAGATGGAGAAATAATGGATGAAGAATTTTCTGCCACGTGCGCTCCCTTTGATTTGATGCAAACACCATTGTCGCCTATGCTATCTGTGTATTCGACCTGTCTGAGCACAGGGCTTTCTTTTAGCTACCGTCTTCGCTTCTTGTTCTGCATCGGCTTTTCATTGTGTGTTGTTTTTGGGAATTGTTAGTGTTAGAAATAATTTTGACTTAAAGTTCAAGACGTAATAGAGTTCGTATCCGTGTATAACTTAAGTTGAAGTTGTGTCCAAATTAAAATTCGAATATGTATGCTAGTAGAAGAGTATTAACCTATATATTAAGGAGGCTTATAGCTAGTTTAATAAGAATAGAAAAAGGGGAGCAAGTAAGAGAATAGAGAAATTCAGAAATTATCCTGTGTTCTCTTAGTTTATTTATGATATATGTGTTTTCTTTTAGAGCAAAATTAACAAGTGGTATCAGAACCGCGCAACGTTCTTGAGGTATCCCACGTAGTCTCGGTGCCCCTTGTTCCGGCGTGTTCTCCCGTCGCGTTTCGCCATCTCCGAAGCGCAGAGGACAACAAATACGTCTTTACTCGGTCCTTCGGCTCTGGCGCGTTCTGAAGCAGCAAGAGGCAGGCGTCGTGTGTTTTATCCTTCAATTCTTATGCCCGTGCGGTGACAGTAGAAAAGCAAAGTCTCCGTCCGTCCATCCCCGAAACGATGAAGCGCTCAGTGATGATGAATCAACAGTGCTCTGATGATGAGTTGAGTCGAAGACGTTGGGACGATGTGTCGCGTCCAAACTCAAGTAAAGTGAAAAGAAATCGGAATATCGAGAAGATGTGTCACTGTTCTGTGTTAAGTATGAGTTTAGTAAATTGTAGTTGAGATCGACTGCCTCAATGTTTTTGAATCTTTGCATCTGGATGGATCCGTAACAGTTGAGTTGAGTTCCTACATGTAGCTTGCATGTAGAACGTTTCATGTGAAGGTATGGCTAGTTGTTCATAATGCATTGAGACTAAAACTAAAATATGTTAAGTCAAGATTAATGGGGAGATTGTTAGAAATAATTTTGACTTAAACAGTAAGTCAATTCTTCTGTATATTCTTAGTTTATTTACAGTGTGTGCGTTTTTTTTCTTGGGCCAAAATTAACAGTTAGGCAAGTTAGCTCGTGGCATGATTACTAGCCAGGCAAGAGTGAAGCCCAATATGCACGAACTGAGTACTAAAATGTCTAGGAAATTAACAGATATATATCTTCGAGCTACGTAAAGTACAAGGCATATGGGTCCTAAATGAAAAACACACTAGTTCAATTAATCAAAGAGGATTTGATACGCGGGGTGAGGACAGTACCAAATTCCAATTCCTCTCCAAAGCAGGGCCTGGCCAAATTGTTCCGTACGGACTAAAATACTTACAACAATAATTCGAAACTAGAATACCGACTATTCTTCCGTGCACAAGAGCTCTTCTCGCCACACATACGTTGGAAAAAGCTAATCTTTTCGAAACGAATCAAGCTCATCATTCCTAAAGAGAGAGAGATATATATATAGTGGCATCTGTTCACTTTCGCGTACAAATTGCCTTCCCCTTTCCCTTGTACATTCCAAGACGAATTCAAGTCGAAGTACCATACCAATAGGAGACGTGCGAAGAGCGTACGCACGTGGAGCAGACTGTGTCACATCGCGTCCGTACGCCGGCCGGCGCCGGCTGAAAGGCAGCAGCCCCCCAACCAATCAGAGACTTACAGGTGACAGCGGCGGCAGCAGCAAAGTAGCAGTAACATCACAGCATCGATCACACGGCGTGCGGCGTATCCCGTCAGGTTCCTATCCGTCCATCCTCCCGTTCGCTCCGCGCCACCCACAGTGCGCGTCGCTGCTGCGCTGTCCTTAGCGGTGGGCGCGCGTCGCCTCGCCCCGCGAAGGAAAAAAAGGCGGATTCCTTCCTCTCTGTTTTCTGCGGCTAAGTCCTGCACGGGAGTACAGATGGATGGTTGGCGCGCGTTCGTTCGCTCAGAGTGGCCGGTGGACGGGTATGCAGCGCGCATCATTTCGTTGCAGACCCATGCACGCCTGTCCGTCCCTTCGCCAGATCGTCACATCGTGCTATAGCTCCTCTCCTGTGCCAGTTTGCACCGTTTTCCAGGGATCGGGAGCGTTGAAGTATCTCTACTATTATCTGAGGAGTTGATAGTTGTCGATATGTTTTTCTCTTCTATTTCTACAGTTATCTGATTTAATCTAGATCATTCGTCTCTTTTAGGATACAACTACCACCCCTTCACTTTCCTCATCTCCTCGCGCATTCTGACCATTCTTCTCTCTGTCGCTTGCTCTTTAATGTTTGATGTGTAAAATTGATCAGACATAAGTTCTATCTTACTATTTTTATAACTTTATTGTAACACACGAGTTTCTAACTAGTATGAGAATATATATGTGCTAGCAGACGTGCGCACGCTGGATTACAGTTTGAAACTTCTAGAGCGGCCATGTGTCGTTACCGTGCCTGACCTTCCTCCTCTTCTTTGAATAGCGAAGGAAACAACTTGTAACCATATATTTTTTGGTAGTCCATCTTCGTTCGTTCTTGTTTAGCTGATATTTTTGACTTTTTATAGCTTTCAAAATAAAACTTTCATGCTACTTTTTATAACTTTACATTAAGATATACTAATAAAATTATAATATTATAAAAATATTTTTAATATAAATCTAATGATATAATCTTTGTATAGCTAATTTAAATAGTTTTAAATGTATTAATAGTCAAATTTGACACCACGGATTCCAGAAATTTAGTAAAAAAAAACTAGTATGTTGGTGTTGCAAGTTGCAACCAACCACTAGAGCTCGTGAATCTGGCCTTCTTTTTTTTTTTTGGAAAAAGCGTGCGTCTGTTTTCTGATCCCTGAACGGCCTACATGTATATATCATTATTAAGATTTGATGGGGTCTTGGCCTCTCGAGGGGCCAGAAGTGACTGGAGGGGCTGAGTCCGTGCGCAGGATAAGATATCGAGACGGGAGTAGGGCAAGCAGATGGCATCTTACAGCGGCCAAAAGCCGAACCTAAGCTAGGTTGGCTGATTCAAAGGAAAAGTATGCGGCATTATTAGACCGGTCGATCGGTCCAACCAGTGCAGGCAGGAACTCCAGTCCTGCGACTGAGACATGTCGAGACGTCGGCAAGATCTTCTTTGAATGAATGAGCACCGGTGACTCAGCATCAGCATCAGCATCAGCATGATGAGCCTAATCAATCTCCATCGCAAGCAGGTTTGCTTCTATGATCAATCTTCATCAACGTTTGCCAACATGATGAGCCTACGACCGGACCAAACCTGCTCGCGATTCCAAAGCAATAATCAAACTGTTTCCTTGTTGCTGTAATTATGGGGGAAATCAGGATGATCAAAAGCACACTTCAGTTCAAACTGTCACCAATTTGGACCGTCGAAGGATAGACTTCGCAATGAAAAGTTGCACCTTTGTACCACGAGCAGAATGGGCTAGGAGGCCCAGAATATATACTCTCACGTGGACGGGTTAACGGGCCAGGTGGGTATTACTGTTGGCTAAGTTGGCCCAAACATATCGCTTGTCATACTGGGCTGAAGCGGTGCTCGGCCCTATAGCCCTACTTATGTACCTGGGCTGCAAAAACAAAAACTTTACGTATGGAAGATTCAAACATGACGCAGCACGTATTTTGTATGCTTTCATTTTATTTTATTTTTTAGATGGGAGGCAACACGCCTCACCAGCTTCTTCTACAGAAATTCGTATGCTTTCATGCTCATGCTCATCAGCCAATGCACTACTGTCGTTCGACGCAGTACGTATTCTGGAAGGTTGCACGATTTATTGGATCCGTACGTACGTACGTACACACGACAGTACATAGTATCATGACAGACCAAGCTTGCTTCTGCTGGCTGGTGGCCTAATCGGCCTGTCATTCTTCCAAAAACAGTCTGTTACGACCATAAATTCACAAGGCCGCAGGACAAACCTGCACTGCATCTCTGCATGTTTGCAATTGTGGTATGCGGCGGTTTCCTCTTTCTTTTTTCTGATGAATGAGCACTGCTCGGTGCTCTGTTCCCATGCGTTGGCCTGGCGTACGCTGTTAGTCCTACTTTTTGGACACTCTGAAAGTGCAAGCAGAGGCTTCGTTTCCTTTTAACGGAAAGAAGAGAGAAGGGGGGAAAATAAAGGTCGGCAAGGCATGGCCGACGTACTCCGGAAGAACTGTTCGTGTGCCGGGCGTGTCGGCCTATGGCCTGGCCCTAACCGAAGCCGAGAGAGAGAGAGCAGTGTTTCGCTGCAGTGTCATCGACCAAACACACGGCGACTGGGCTGGTCAGGATCGCGGTCGCGGGCAGAACGATGGGCTGGCCTACTGGCATCTGCACGCGTACAGAATTGGCAGCCCATCCCCTGCCTCTGCACAGCTCGTGCTGCCTGCCGCCTCCAGCCCACCAACAACCCACCAGCTGGTCATCTCCTTTTGTCCTAGAGGCTTCAGCTTCTAATTTCTAATTTTTTATTTTATTTATTTTTTATTTATTGGTTTTTTTTATGTTTTTTGGATTTTTTCTCTATATTCCTTTGTATTATCTATGATGAGATAACCTATTTTTTATTTTTAAATATTTAATTTTTAATTATGCTGAAAAGTTAATTGCAACTACAGTACTAAAAAAGCTTTAGATAGTATAAAAAAAAGATAAAAACTTAAGCTTTAAGCCAGAATGAGAAGCACCATGATCCGCGCTCTCTCTCCGCTGATGCAGATACGCTACACACAAGTAGTACACTGTACGGGTATATATCGAATCCGACCGAGTGACACGTGTATATATTTCTAAACTAATTCGATTCCAAGGACCAAATTTGCAATTAATTCAGCTATTTTCATCATTAGTGTGGAATGCGGCATTGGATGCCATCACATCATATTTCATATGATTCACAAAGACACGTCTGCTACAGGCATGTGACTGGCCCGCTCAGTTCCCCGTAGTTCTCACTTAGAAAGGGAAAGTAGTACTATTTTGTTTCCCTACCGTTACATCTTTTATATAATATACATAAACATCACAAGTCTTCGTTTGACGTCCTGCAACTGTCAAAAAAAAACTAGCTAGCTATCTCAATTAAGTCAGTTTAAAAAAATAAGAACATGCAGAGTTCTTTTAAACTATGGCTTGTAATTTTTAACTAAAATTTTAAATTCTAACTGTTAATGAGAGAGTTTGGAGATATAAAACCTGGAACTAACTACAAATGACTAGCTACAAGGTATGCCAACATGCAGATCCGCCATCCAAAAAAGTTCAGATTCTCGAACAGTGATACATATACATCACTCACTGTTGTTAGTCTGCACAACCTTCAAATATATGTGTTCGATCGTAATTACCCGTGCTTACAGCTAAGCACCGGTCGCCGTCCATCGCAACGATAGAATGTGACAAGATTCTGTTGGTAAAGCATTTATCCTAATTAGTATGATGAACGTGTCTCCATACATGCATGTCAGGTTTTCAGCTACACTGTTTATCTATTATGACATGACATTGCTCATAAGCTAGTCAGTAGGCACAACGTAATTCGCCTATCTCTTAATCAAAGCACACTGGCAATTAAGCATAGATAATTGCTGGATCCATTGGATAGTTGCATTAACTAGCTAGCTGATACGAACAGTACATATACCGGTAACCCTGATAATAGTTGCACGTCGATGTGACACTGTAACGTACTGTTCTTATTCTCTCGATCCTTAGCTACCTATACTGCCTGAGCTTTTGCATGCCCACACATGTATTGGGCATGGCTAAAGCATAAAGGCTGAAGCCAATGGGTGCGTTCTTTTCGGTTGTAACTTATGACTTTTTATTCTACCGCAAGCAATTATATGAACAAATCAAATACCGATAAACCGTTTTAAAAAAGGTTGTCCCGATAAACCGTTTTAAAATAGTAGCAGAGAAACTATCATATTTATTTATTTGTTTAAAGGAAACCATAAATCATAATCTGAAATTTTAGCAAAAAAAAAAGTTGTGCCTTGTACAGCAGTAGCCATGCCAGGCTCTGCCTCTGCATGCGCCCTTCTCTTTTTTCCGGGGGAAATGGAAGCATCAAGATCGGCCTATCTCCAGGACACTGCGTGCGCGGCCGTGGGCCTCGTAAACATCATACGGCGCGACACATCACATGCGCCCCTGCCCTCCTGTGCCCACGCATGAGTCTTCCTTCCACGCCGCGCGCCAAGCCAGCGAATCATCTTTTTTTCTCTCCGCCTCTAGCTTCAGAGTTCAGAGACTCAGAGTTAGTGCTGCCCACCCCGCCGCGCGAGCGCGCGTTGCATGATACGTTTGCGTGAGTGCATGTGCGCGCGCGAGCCCACACGCGCCCGCCCGGCCGTGTGGTATCACGCAATGGCCGGCATGCATGCAGAGACGACAACGCGTTAAAATCCTCGCGATTCTCTAGTCGTAGCAGTAGTAGTAGTAGCTTTAGCTCTGCCTCGTTCTCTCTCGCCATGGCAGAGCAATGCAAGCTAGCAGCAGCATCGCAGTGAGCTAAGTCAGTGACACTGGGATTTTCCTTGTCCTGACATGAAAGCAACCACTCGAGAGATATATACTGTGGCCAGTAGACTTGGAACTGTTGAGGGGCTTGCATATGTAATGCTTGTTTGTCTGTCTCTGTGGGGCCCCGGCAGAGGGAGGGAGAGAGATGGGTGCAGGAGATGCAGGCTGCATGAGGCAGGAAATGGCGTACGTGCGCAGGGTTGGTTTGCACACGCGGTGGGGATTGGTCGAATCGATAGGTTTACGAGCCTCACTGCAGCCTTTCTCGTCGTCCTATGCGAATTTATACCATCCAATCCATCGACCGGGTTCTCCTGTCTTATGGCTGTCTTTTATATGAAGGAGAGCTAGCTAACACCAGACCAGCTGACACATGTTAATCTTGCAGTTTCAAGACGTCTCCCATAAAAGATCCATCAGAAATTCGGAGGGTTTTAGCTAGCAAGTCCATTCATGCTTCCAACTGAAGACCCTACACATGACATGTCTTTGTCTAGTACGCGACAACTCCAATCTTAACACATGATAGAGAAGGTCCTGTTCTTTTGGGCTTCTAAAAGTGATTTTTGGTTTTTGCTACAGTACCTAACTTTTAAATAGAGTATTTTCTCAAAACGGGATCAACAAGTTAATTGTAGTACACGTTAAAAGCTTAACATCTGTATCAACCAAAATCGCAAGCGAGTATCTCTCTCTCCGCAATCTCTATCACAAACAGCCAAAATTTAAAAATTTCAGCCAAAAGCCATATACCGCAGCCAAAAAGAACAGGCCCTATAGCTCCCACGAAAAGATTTGTATAGCGAAACTGTGGTGAATTAGACAGTCCTGTCCCGGTGAGCATGCGTGAACGTCTTACCATTTTTATAGCCCTGCGCTAGCTGGCTGAATGGGAGCTAAGTCAGGACCCAACTAATTAACACAATCACCTGATCGGGGAGTCTATACATCGGTCATACCTTAACTATTTCTTTAGATAAGTCAAATTCTTATTCATCAAACCAACATATATTCCATAACCGAAGAAGCACACACTTCTCCAGGCACATATAACGTCTATAAAGTTTGACTTCAAAAATTAAAATACCGGTGCCTAATTCGGGGTTTCATATATATGTTTAGCCAAACTTAAATGTGAATATTAAGCTAAGTTCACTGATAATTAACCTTCCTAGCTAGGTTGCTCGCAATAAGAGACTAGGTAAAGCTATCTGATATCGCCTCTCAACGACTGGGGGGGTTTGGGGCGGGCCGGCGATGCCTCTGCCACATTGATGGCCAAGTCGAAGGCCTGTTTTCTTGCAACATGTAACGTGTATTCTCCATAACTATTGCAGTGTTACCTATAACCGATCGTGATCCAGAAATTAGATCGACATATAGGTCAAATTGTCTTGTAACAGATATGACAACGCTTTGGTGATAGAGGGTACGACACTAATATAATAACTATAAGGTGTGATAAATCACGCAAAAAAAACTATAAAGTGTGATATATAGGTGCAACCATCCGTGGTGGCCCGAAAAGATGGATGTGGACTAGTGGGATTGAAAAGGATAGTCTTGATACTGACCAATGGCCAATGGGTTATCTCTAAGATCGCAACGACTGTTTCTGAACAAAAAAAAAAGAGAAACTCTTTTCTTCCAAATTGAAGATCCATCCATACTCACTTGGTTCTAAGAGGATCCATTAACTCACCGTGAATTAATCAAAACGAACACCCCCCTTTCTCTGAAAGTTTCCTCGAAAACGTGCGGGGCTGCACGGCCCACGCTAGCTGCACGTAAATCCACCGCTGTCCTACACTGCTTACTTTCAGGACGTCCTTTCGATGGATTTTTTTTCTACAACACACCGTTCGATAAAAAAAGATATGATTTCTCCTTCGGTAAATTTACTCGGATGCGTTTGTTAGCTCACATGCGCGTACCAGCAGTGAAAAGCGAGCAAAAGAGCGGTACCGGTCGATCGAGCCGAGCGCGGTCCCCTACATCGCACGAGAGCTGCCGAAAACCAATAATTGGGACGATAGGACCGACCGTCTAAGCGTCTGCTTTTTTCCTCCTAAGCTGGCGATTTTTAGTTTTTGCTATAATATCTAACTTTTAAACGGAGTATTTTCATAAAACAGGGTCTACAAGTTAAACGATGTACATGTTAAAAGCTTAACATCTGTACCATCGAAAATCGTAAATGAGTATCTCTTTCTTCGTAATCTGTACCGTAAACAGCCAAAATTCAAAAATTTCAGCCAAAAACCATAAGTTATAGCCGTTGCCAAACAGTCCCTAAAACCCCATCGTCGCGAGCTCAAAGGCATATATGTGCATGCTGGGATGGATTTCCCCAATCAAATCAAGATTTTGTGGACTACCAAGCGATATGCGCTGCTGCTGCTGCCCAAACCTTTTCCTTCATTCGAATCAGAGCAGCTGCTGCGTGCGTCTACGCATGTGCAATGGCCTGTCGTGTGTAGCAGTCTGTGTGTATGTGCACGCATATCGATCCCAATCAGATTTTGGTGCCTAGAGTTTGTCTCATTCAAATCTGTGGACTGCGCTACGCTTACAAGGAAGATTTTGTTGTTCTACGTCTATGTAAATAAAAAATAACTGGAGATATTTAAAGCATCTTCTTTGTTTTAAGGACAAGAAAAATCTACGATAATCCTAGAAAGAAAAAATCTTTAAAAAAAGAAATATCTCCACCACTTATTTTACAGATTAACCATATATGTATATTAGAGTTGTATAGCAAATATAATTATATTTTAATTATAGACGGTAGAGTTGTATAATAAAGATAAATATATTGTAATATCTAGCCGTGCAATTGTGCAGATAAATCTGCTATTTTATAACAACATAAACCGAGCTATAATATTTCCATGAAATACTAAATAAAAAAGGAAGTTGTTTTGCAAGCCAAGCCAGGCTGAGTTGGACTTAATTTGTTTTGACTAGCATGCAAAATCTGCTTGAAAACAACTCTCAGCTACAGGGAAAATAACAAAAATCCTTTGACATTTGTTCAATCAATTTATTTGTCAAATTTACAGGAGGGGAAATCAATGCGGTGTTGTACATCATGTGGAAGAAATCGCCCTTAGTTTTCTTATTTAGTTAAGCATCATCATGTGCTCTTTACATATATTTTTTGCTACTCGGTTGATTCTATGTTCTTATCTACTATATTCTAGTGGTATGTTAGGATTGCTCTTCAACCTTCTACCCTGGATGATGAGAGGGAAAATCGCAGCCATGGATGGGAGATGTACAGCAGGCTACCAAATAGTCGATTAAGAAAAGGCACTGTTTATTGTGACCATTGCCCTGTTTGCCTTGGTATTCATGCCAAAAAAAATAGGTGAATGAATCAATGACGATTCTAAAACTGACTGGTGGGCCCCGGCCTCTTGTCCATTTGGATCCGTTACTGTTACCCTTTGCCTTTTACCCTGCAGCGGCCCTGTTCACCTCCTCCAAAGTAACGCATCCAGCGCAGGACCGTACGCCTCCCCATGGACAAGCACACGTGGTCTTTCATGCCACTGCCACTTTGTACGGCTGTTTGCGGCTGCGTCGGATCGTTTGCGTCACATACGGCCATTCTAGGAAGAGTGAAAATTTGGGACCTAAAGGCCATGTTGAAAGTGCTTTGGCTTTTGATTTTTGGCTGAAATAATACTATAGTGACTGTTAACTTTTTCTGAGGTACTCTATTAAAGGAAAATAATAAATAAATAAATAAATATTGTTATATCTCTACGGATAATACAAAGAAAAAAGAAAAAATATAGGACCAATAATTGCGACTAGGGGGTAAATAGGAGCCAACTCGATTTAAAACTTTTCCAAATTTTTTTCAAAAGGAGAAGGCAAATATCTTCACTCTGATAGCTATTAGAAGTATGAAGATCAGAGACCAATCACCTACAAGGAAAGATCCAAGAAAAACAAGCTAAGATCAAAGATCTGGAAAGAACTTAAAAAGTTATGATTTTTTGGCTCTTGAAGCTATGCTGTACCAAAACCGGGCTAAAACTACAAATTGAGCCAACTCTCATACCAAGGCTCCAATAACTTGAAATTTGGAATGCACCTTCTCGAAGATATTAGAAACATATTTCAATTAATGATCAAGCAATCCAAAAGCAAAAAAAGGAATCCATGGCACAACTCACTTTTACAAACTTTAAATGTTCATTCATTTGAAGAGAAATATTTTACAGACAATTTATCAGGATGACCGAGCTCTAAACTTAGAGCGTACACACACATACAAGGCTCCAACATAAAGAAATTATAACCCTAATCTTAAAGTTCTCACATGACTCAACTCAACACAAAGCTTATATAGCGGATGCTTCTCATCTCTCACCTCTCACTTAACCTTAACAACCAGCTACTCTTTAGTGGATCATACCACTTATAATTGGGGAAACCCGGTAATCCATACACAAACGGGTTTTGTATTACACACACTCGATAAGTCATTCCATCCACAAAGATATGACCTAAATAACTTAGGCCAGCGCCAAGATTTTGCAAACCGCCACTCGACCCGGTGTTGGACAATTTTTATAATTGCCACCCACTAGTCTTCACTAAGATGTGATACCTAACGCCTCATTGTCAAGATCATACACCTGCGCCGAAGCCGTTACCACTTGAAATACTCAAGTCCCATGACACACTAACATCACACAATAGTTCACGATGCCCAATGATTGCCGCCAAGATTGTGCGTCTGCTCCAAGAACCATCACAACTTGAAACACACAAGAACAATTGGTAAATCACATGCATGCATTGCTTTTTCACGACCCTTGTATTTCTCCCATGCTCTCGACTTGAGATGATGCTTCACCCCAAACTTACATGACACTACATGGCCACCAAACCTCGGTTTTGTCGCTAGCTGCAATCCATCATCAAAACACCTACACACCAAAGAACAAGAAATCAACCCGAGTATAAATGCAATGCACTTGACTCTCAATTTTTAAAACATATGCATGGACATACCCATGAGTCACACTTGCTTGAAAACCCTATGACTAGCACTTGTACGAACTCCCTTCGTGACTAGGGATGGCAATTGTACTCGTTTACCCACATGCTCGCGGGTAAATATCCCAATGAAGCTGGGTATGTGATATTGTTTTTACCCACGGGCATTAAAATGGGGGGAACACTCTACTTGTCGGGTAAAAAAGCACGGGCATGGGCAAGCTTCACCCGTACCTGTCTCGCTCATTTTACCCACGATATAGATTGACAGGTGGCACGGTTATTGCTGTTGCTTTCTGATAAAAAATTTAGTTTGTTAGTTTTTTCCGTTGACTCATTAGAAGCACTCCTTGTTTGCAATTACCTGGTGCATGCTTGCTTGTGCATGCGTATTTTTAATACTTCAATTAAGGGGGGATCTTCTTCAATTATGCAATTCCCTTCTCTATTGTTGTTACTTAAAACTGATCCTAGACTCTTTAGTTCCTGACCTAGGGGATAATTGATTTTCATAATAAGTTTGGAAAGGACCCTAGTAAGGAAACCTACTAGTTTGAAACTGAATTTAAACAGAACAAAAAAAGATAGCTATTATATTTCTTAGCAACAGCTGCTGCTTATATGTATATGTCATTAGTTCAACTCTTAGATGATGACTCTCAGTTCGCGGGTAAACGGGAATGCCTGCGGGCGACGGGTACCCACAAGGTTCCTCGTCCGTCGCCCTTCACGGGCATGCTCGTGGGCGTAAATCGGGATCGTGGGCATGAATATAGGCGAGCACTGCCTATGCCCACCGCGCCCAATTGCCATCCCTATTCTTGACTAACAACCCAAAACCAACAACTTAGCAAACCTCAACCAACAACTCAGCAAACCTCGATAGGGGCTGATCTGACAGCGGCCACCAAGCTAGTCAGACCGTCAATTCCACACCGCTACACCCTGGTCAAAGCTTTGAAACTCAGAAGTCATCGCTATTTGAAACGGGGCCAAAATGTCTTGCAAGTTCGAGGTAGAAACGAACTTTGGTAAGTAAAAGTTGGCAACGATAGAGTGAATTTTTGCTGAGATAACTTTGAATTTTGAAACCTTTATAAAGTAACCACCTGATTTTTAATGTAACATCTAAATGTATTTACAGCATTTAGTGGATACTACTGGTACAAAAACAGTTGTGTTTGATCACTACTGGTACATAAACAGTTCCGTCTGACCATTTCGTCGCGACAATGATGTGGTAGAGAAAGAAAATTAAGCTAGTCGGTTAAGATGGTCGGTTACAGATCCACAAAACTTTCACCACAAAATCCATATCGCTACATTTTAATGCTCCCAAGTACTCTCCAGCAATTAAAGTTTGCAGCCTCTCAGCTGGGACACGTCCTGCGGTGAGCTCCGCGTGGCTTGGGGCGGCGCAGAAGATCCGCGGGGTCCGTGGACCACAGGGCAGGGCTCTTTCAACAGTCCCGGGTCTGGTGACATGAGCCACAGTCCTGGCCCAACAAAGTGAGGTGTGTCGAGTCGAACGGGCGGCCCCCATACACACGCCTGCCTTCGCAAGGAGGAACACCTCTCTTCCTTTGTACCCGTCGTCTCGCACAGCCGGTCTGGTCTGCCTGCCAAAGCCAAATGTTGTGCACCAACGGCCGGCGGTTCTGACGGCTGGACCTCGACTCGACGTGCTCGCATATGTACTGTGTATTCCTAGTACTGTGTATTCGTTTAGAGGAAGTGAGAGCATGTGTTCGACGTGCTCGCATACGATACAGTGTACAATGGTATGTACGAAAATCTGTTCCGATGTGTTATATAAAAAAACTGGTGTGTCAAAGCTGGTCTCCGTGCTGGCTACATGGGCACGTTCACTCGACATTCACATCGAATCAAGACGACGATAGTCCTGACACGTAGTACATAAACTTGGCCTGCATGCAGATGATCTCCTCTAGCATCAATGTGATTCAAAGATGAGTGAGGTACGTACGTACGTCGTACCCTTCAAGGCGCAGCAGCTAGCTAGCTCGCTCCCACCCCACCCAAGCTAGGTAGCTCGCAGGTACGTCGTAACACGACGGACGGATCCAATGCTGTGTGTGCAGCCAGCTGAGGCGGCCGCGGCCGGCCGGCGACCTGCATGTCTCTCGAGTTAATTGCGACTGTTCGACCCCCATACAGACGCACGCACGCACGGGCCGGTGCCTCGTACGGGCGCTGCTCGTGCACGAACGCACGCAGCGCAGGCGCGACGCGCGCGCCCGGCCCGGCCCTGACTGCCTGCCTGCCGCCCGGCCGCGCGCGCTGGCCTGCACGCGAGCTGATGCAGCCTGCAACCATCCAAATCCACCGAAACAACGGTTTCAGGTGGCAGATGCTCTCCTAAGCTACAGCCATCCACCTGTTCACGCACTGTAAAATCCTCAAAGGATGCCCTTAATTGAAAACCCATGCATGTGCATGTTGGCCCACTTTGCTACGACCACGTTGATAATTATGACCATTTAGCTGATTACGACTATGTTGATGGTTACAATCACTCAGCTAGTTACGACCACTCTGATACTCGTACGCTCTTTAGTCGTAAAATGTTTACGATCACTCTTTACGACCACTCCTTCCTTGACGTTACGACCAATACGTCCTCATAACGATCATACCTTTCAGGTCGTACTCGTAACGACTACGTTTTCTCTGCTACGTACGTGCTCGTAGACTCCGAATACAAACACCAGTGCCTTCGACCACAATCATCTACGCTTGCGACCACGACCACTCTGCAGCGCCTTTGACCATGACCACTTAGCGACAACACAAAAACAAGTCGATATTCCGGGATACAAAGCACTCTGCCTTTCTGTATTTTTCCTTCCCCTCGTTACACTTCCGATCACAACTGATCGTCCTTCTCGATCTCTTCCGACCGCTCTCTTGTTTTCTTCTTTTTCTACTTGTTCTCGTTCTACCTTACAAGACTACATCTCCTCTATTTTTATACTGATACAATCTAAACTAGATACGGACTCAGACTACTACTAAAACTCGACAACCACTTATACACGACTTGACGTCTACTTGTATACGTATACAACGGACTCATACAGACTAATCAAGATTATTAACCTAACATTCACACCCTTAATCTTGTTTCTTCACCTTGATTACGCCGATCTTCTTTCGCTCCCGCACCTGCGTCGCAACTTGATTTAACAGCACCTGCTCGACCACTTTCTGCTGCGTTTCCACACCTAGTGCTAGTACTGTGATGTGCACCGACGCTGCTTGGTCCAGAGACTCGCCGTCTCACCTGGGTTGCCACTGATGTGATGCACCCGGATGCCTGGGACAACTTAGGATGCCTCCTACGCCCTGTATGGTTGAAACCTTCCGATCGTATGAGCAACCCCTGTGCGCCCAAGCTGCTCTTCATGCGCACCCCCTATGCGTGGAATCCATGATCCTGACCCGAGCCTCCGCCTGCAGCGTGCTGCTGCGCATAGGGTCCGCCTCGCCCTCCGAGGCTTCCTACATCTACTGCATGTGTGTCGGCACCTTCCACGCCAGTTGCGTGTCGTCCCTAGGATCTGCACTCGTGTGGCTCGCCGCCTAGCTCCTCTTACAAGTTTTCGAAGAAATTTTGTACAACCGATTTGGGCATGTTTTCACCTTCATCAACAACTCTTTGTTCTTGTCATAGACACGCAAGAGCTCATCCTGGAGCACCACCCTGCATCCTTCTTCTGTCATCTGACCAAGACTGAGTATGTTGTTTCACAGTCTCGGTATAAAATAAATTCCAATTAGCAACTTTTGATCGTCGTTCTTGCATTGCAACAACATCGGTCATTTGCCTTTTATCTCCACCGTAGAGCCATCGCCAAACTTGACTTTGCCCGAAATCTTCTCGTTGAGCTCATGGAACATGGATCGATCTCTCATCATGTGATTACATGCTCTATTTTCTAGGTACCACCAATTAGTGTGATTACATGCACAAGTCAATATTCCGAGGCGCACTCTGCTTTTCTGTATTTTTCCTTCCTCTCGTTACACTTCTGATCACAATCAATCGCCCTTCTCGATATCTTCCAATCGCTCTCTTTTTTCTTCTTCTTCTACTTGTTCTCATTTTACCTTACAAGCCAACCTCTTCTATGCTTTTATACTCATACAACCTGAATTAGATACGGACTCGGACTACTACTAAAACTCGGCTACCATTTATACACAACTCAACGTTTACTTGTATACATATACAACAGACAGACTCATATAGACTAAACAAGATTATTAATCTAACAGTGTATGCATTGCTTCCGTCGCTTCCTGCGGCTCCACCCTGTCTCCCGATCGATCAACTAGGGCTAGCCACCTCCTCTGCCTTTTCTTTCTTTCTGCTGAATCCTGAATCTGATATATGCTGCGCTACATATGCATGCATGTGTGTCTCGATATATGCGAGCCTGAATCGTTTCTGCGTTCACGCCGTTTGGATTCGTTCTTCTCGCACCAACTTTTCGCGCGGCTGACACTGGCCTCGCAGATTACAAACACTATTGGCCGGGCATGCATGCACAGTGCAGCTAATAATGAAGTCATATCTATATATTGGATAATGCGAATGAGTGCAGTAGGGCATATATACGAAATCTAGTGTCTGGACTGCTCAAATGTGGAGAGCAGAAAGCATGGATAGCTAGGGTGAAAAAGTGGATATAAATTATTCGTATTATTTGGTTATCGTATTCGATAGAATACGAATATAGTATATATTTTTCAATCCGATTAACAATCTCTATCATATTCGTATTTGTATTTAAATTCGCATAAAAAAATATGGATGCGAATATGGTACACCTTTACCATCTGAAATGTTATTTTATCTTGACTATCTGTATCTGTATTCGACGAAGCAATATGTATATTTTATTACAATACGACTAATTAGTTGGATAAATTTTTTTAATTGAACGTAAATTCATATCTTTTTAGGTGAAGTAAATCAATTGGAATGATTAAGCATGATTGTACGAGGATAAAATATCATTAATATTTTTATATGACATAAGTTATGAAGATATCTAGATTCGATCGAATTGAGTGGATATTCGATTTAAATTTATATCTGATATTTGTTCGGTCTGTATTCATATCCGATGTTTGTTCGGTTTATATTTAATTTTTTTTTAAAAAAATATAGATATAAATAAGATTTAAACACTATTTAACCTGTATTCCATCTATTTTCACCTTACGGATAGCTGCCTGACAGGGTGCAGGCAAGTTAATTTTTTCGGGTGTTTTTAATGTGCACTGATAAGTGTGAGATCCTGCACTGTGCGTGAGTCAATGCGAATGATGCAGCCACAGTGCAGTTGGATAGGTGGCCGGCCGGGATCAGTTGCGCACTGAAAAAACCTTGCTGCGCCCCCGGGCTCGCCAGTCTGTTCATCCGATAAGGCCGGATCGACATCGAGCCATGCATACTTGCTTCCTTGACGTATACATACATAAATGTATAGTACTATACTAGTATAAGGCATCAAATTAAGGCATGCATGCATGCATGCTGGCACTATACTAGTATAGTACTACGTAGGACCCGTTTCTCCCCTAATTAGTGTACATCGATCTGTGGAGCTTATGTTCTATTAACAGCTAGCTAACGAAAACATATCAGCGTATTGATTATTACTTAATTAGGTGGCATAATCAAGACAAGTCGTGTTGGTACAGACATATTCGTGACTGAATGTACTAAAAGGATGTTTGGTTACGATCCTACAAGTTTTTGTTCACTTAATTAATTGGACGGAATTACCCAATTATACATGCTTGAGTTTGGTTTGAGGAAAGGAATGATCAATCACAGTCCATCACAAACTTATTCATACTAGAAAATGAAATTAATTTGCTTAACGTCTCCATTTGTTGCAAAAAGCTAGGGATGGGCCCAAATATATTCGTGAAACTAAACAGCCCGTAAAAGCCTGATTAGAGCACATGAATTTAGTAGGAAATTCATAGGAAATAGTTTGATTTGAACAAGAATTTTCTGAATGAACTACGTACATATATGCACTAATCGGGTTGATTCAGATTGTATCAGATTTGTCAAGACCATTATCTTATCAATATGTTTGTACTAGATATTAGGCAAAGCTATAAGTTAAAAAGAAAAGAATTAAATTTACTGTGAGACAATGTAGAGATCACCTATAGTGTATGATAAGTATTTGATTTTATTGTGTAAGTGTTGTCGAAGTTCGAATTTAGCTTTTGGGAATTGCATTTTTGGAGTTGTTGTCTGCCTCAGACCGGCCTGCAGAGGCGGTCTTACCGCTGTGCACAGGTGGTCAAACTAGTGTCTTGTTACTAGGAGAAGTACCGTTCCAGCGTGCAGGGAATGTCTAAGAGGCCCAACACCAATGCCAACCGCGATCACCAACAGTCATTGACCACACCTCAAGTCATCCCACGCGTCTCGGTAAGAGATTTAAATATTGCACCTTCTTCCTCGCAGGAAGAAAGTCCAGTGGACCATGTTAGTCGTTCGAAAGGAGTAAACAATGAACAAGATTTACTTATCATTCGTTGGTCGGCTGTGGACCTCCAATAGGCTGCCACAGAAGTCCAAAGCCTATCGCAATGTGCAAGATCTCAAACTAGTTTCGGTAATAGCCACCATGCTCGTCAAGGAAACGATCCGCCTTGGCAGACGTATTGGACAGCCTAGTTCCAGGTGAACACACTTACCATCGTTTATCAGGAAATAGATGACCACATTCCCAAACTAGTTGTGGTAATAGTCCTTACGTGCGATCACATCTTGGACTTTATATAGGATACATGGCATTCTCTAAATCTCTTCAGATTCACTACTACAAAAAAAGGTCATCACAGACAATTTTTTGAACCGTCTGAATTTATATGTCAGTGATAATCGGAGGTTATCACAGATGGTTTTGTGCCATCTGTAATAAATACAATACAGACGATTTGTAACTAGACCCGTCTGTAAAGAACACTATCACAGAGGCTCGAACCAAAAAACGTCTGTGATACTCGCACATCACAGACGATTCTAGCCACCAACCGTCTGTGATGTGCAAGTATCACATACGATTTTTGGTTTAAGCCGCCTATGATAATCCTTAACAAACGGTTTATACCACAAAACTGTCTGTGATAGTTTATTCTATATCTAAATTTTTTATATTTTCGGCTAGCATTAGGAAATGTTAACTATGCCATCTGAAAATAAGCAAATACATCAACAAACATAGCAACACATTTCATTTTCATTAAGATTAGAATCTACCATTACAATATCACAGGATAACGAGTAGCTTACCTATAGCACTACATATACAAGAGAATACTTACAAATTTATAAATATAAGATTCACGGTTACAAATTCAGAAAGATGCTTACTCTACAATAAACTTTAGGCTAATACAAGCTAGACTTACACATCCTTTATTAAACTACAATCTAAAACAAGTGGTGTGAGAAAAATTTCAAGTAGCAGAAACAAAAAGGCAACGAACACCATTTTCAGCTTCTATGCCAAAATCAACAGATTCTATGCTAGCGACTTGGAATAGTTCATATTTGCCATTACCTTCTTCGTTTCCATCTTGATTTGAGCGAAATTTCAGCCGCACTTACCAAACCCCTTCTCACCCTTGCCGCGCACAAATGAGTTGGAGTAGTACTAGTGGTGTTGGTTCTTCGAGTAGGGAGAGAGGGTTAATAACGGGCGAGAGGTGGAGAGGAGACCGGAGCCTGCCGTTCGATACGGAGAGAATGGACGTGTGAGATCGGGATCCTAGGGGATATGTCGTGGATTGGTGACGTGGCAGGGCATCACGGACGGTTCGGATTACAAACCGTCTATGATAAAGACATCACTGTAAGGGGAGGTTCTTGTGGAACCGAAGCTAATCTTGAAAAAAAAATCCATGCCATTGAAGCTTTACGACCACCTTCTACTGTAAGGGAGGTACAAGGTTTAACTGGTCGAATAGCTGGACACATCAATTTTATTTCTTGATCAGGAGGATGTGGTTTACCTTTCTGTAAGGTAATATGCAAACATAATAAATTTCATTGGTCGGTTGAAGCAAATAAAGCCTTTGAGAACATAAAAACTTATTTGACTAAGCCACCAATACTTGTTTCACCTTCTCCATAGAACCTTTATTGGTAACTTTGGCTGCTACGCCTAATGTGGTCAGTACATACTGGTCATTGAACAAGACGAAGTACAAGTTTTACATGAACCAAAAGAGCGACATCTTGAGGTCCAAAAATTACTTTAAGCTCTATTAATGGCTCCTCGTAAGCTATGACATTATTTCTAATCGCATAAGATTGCTATGCCTACATCCTTTCCCTTGAGGAGTACACTCCAAGATCAAGATGCAATTGGTCGTAATGCTAAATGGGCAATGGAACTAGGAGAGTTTGACATCCATGTCATTGCCAAAACAGCCAATTTGGATGACCACTGGACGCTATATTTTGATGGATCTCGTGAACTCAAAGGTTCTCAGACTGGTGTAGTACTGTTTATGCCACAAGGCGACCCACTACAATATGTCGTTCAAATACAGTTTTCCGCCATCAATAATACATAGGGGCTTAGTAGAGCACATGCTTTCTATAGAACACTGGTCAGTAAAGCATTCCGACATGATTATTATTGGCTCACCGCACTACAAAACACCGTGCATCTTGTAAACTCACGAGCAATGTTAGTTTCATACCAACGAGCAATGTTAGTTTCCTAGCTTTTATTGAAAGCTAATAGTGCATACAGGAAGCTAAACTGCTGGGGACTCCAGCCTACAAAACGTTACCAGCAGGGAGCTAGGGACAGAGCACTGCCACCAGTTTTTAACAAGCCTTACAGAGCTTTAATTTCCAACCGAATACTGAGCAAATCCACTCCCCCTTCACGTACTCTGTGACTGTTTTTCAAAATTAAAATAAAATCTACTGTAGGCAAAAAACTTTAAAAAACTAAAAAATTAGAAAAATACAAAATTTAGAAATAATAAATAAATCAGAAATCAGAAATCTAAGTCGAAATAGGCGGGACCTAAATCTCTGATGACGGACGCCTGAGCCTAGTATTACCCCACAGAACAGTTACATGTGTTACATGTGTTGCATGCGGTGCACCGAACAGTCAATGACCGTGAAAGATAGCCAGGCCGGTGGACGACGACACGATGTGAGCTCCCCACTACATGTTATACGTGCGGCTGCGCACGGCGTGGCGTGCCGATCGGGCGATGTGCCGTGTGCGTACATATGCATGTCCCCACCCGGCGCGCGCGGCGATTGTCCAGAGCGCCACCCGCCAACCTCGTCGCGTCCTCGATCGCCGCCCGTACTCGCGCGTACCTACACGGCGCATGCGCCGGCGGCGGACGGCCAAACCAAATGCAGTAGTTGGTCTCTTTTCCACGCCGGCGTTAAGGTGAGTGCTGGTATGTACTCTCTCCGCTTAAAAAAACAAGTTGTTTAGAATATCGATATATTTTTTAAAATAAACTTTGGCCACTAATAACTACTCTAATATATCTATAAAACTTAATAAAAGTTATAATATTATAAAAATATTTTTCGCGTCGAATCTTTATATATCTACATATTTTTATGTATCTAATCTAAATATTTAGAAAGATACCATAGCTAAAGTTTCAAACTTTTAACTATACATATTTTAAAATGACTTATTTTTTAACTTGGAGAGAACTTAATTTATATGCAAAGGCATGTAGTTGACGGACTAGAATTTAAAGAGGCAGTACGCAAAATTTTCTTCCTATTATGTACAGGTGAAGTAAATGCTAGGAAGTAAATTTGCTAGGACTGGGCGCAAAAAAATGACTTCGTCGTTTGACTGTGAATGTAACGGATAGGGCTGTCAATAAACCAAAGCGAGCGGGCCCGGCTAGGGCGATTTCTGTCTAGCTTGTACCTGGTTTGAACTTGAGCTCGAAAAAACTCTTCAATATGCTCAACCAAAGTTTAAATAGGTCACATATAAATGGAAATTACAAACTATATACAAAATCAAATTTTAACTTCGAACCTTGATCAGCTCGTCTTGGTAAAACAAACAGGTGGCACATCCTACACACTTGCACGGATAAATATTATATTTTTATATCTAAATAGAGTTGTATTCATCATATTATAAATTATTTTATGAAATAAACCTTTTCACATCTTATATTTAAAAAAGCAAACCTACCTCAAACTTATTTTTAAAAATAAACTATGCCTGCAATGCCATAAATCGCATTATAAATGAACTTTACAACACCACGAATAGTTCCAAGTTTATTTCCAGATGCGAACCCTTGCTTGCCCTTGCAATGCCACAGGTACACGACGGCGTTGCAAGGGGTCCATGCTTGCAGCACCACCCTGCATCTAGGGCCATGCAAGACTTGTTGCAAAGAGGTTTATATTTCAGAAATATTTCGGGGGGGATTTATTTTGAAAGTGTTATTTAAATAGATTTAAAAATTAACATATCTACTTCTACTTTATATAAAAAATCTAACAGCTATATTTTTACCCAAAAAAGATTATATTTTGTTCTTTTTTATGAATGTGAGAATTTCTAGCCTCTCAGAGAGAATGGAGAAGCTCCTTTTAGCATCTATTACCTACTATATAGCAAAAGCTAATAACATGCGATTTACAACTGATACGAAAAAGAGAAATACGTCTTTTTTTAAAAAAAAAGCATCCAGCCCTTAAATTAGTATACCCTAATTTTAAAGGTGTTAGAGTTAGTAATCTTGTTTTAGTTTAGAAGTCGTAGTCGTGTACGAGTTGGTAGTCGAGTCGGTCTTGGTGGTCGTGTACGATTATGACTCTGTTGTAGTCGGAGTTTGAGTCGTAGTCGTAGAGCAAGGTATGAAAGAGCAGAGCATTGTAACCAAGAGAGTACGAGTCGAAGTCAATGCGATCGGTGTGATCGAGAGGCAAGGAAAAGGAGAGAGCGATTAGGGTGATCGTAGCGATCTGTGTGATCGAGAGAAAGAAATAAAGAAGAGAAGAAGGAGCGGTTTGGCTCTGGGAAATTATCGAGTATCGAGTTCATCGTGTGTTCGTAGACGTGGTCGTAATTGCACTACTACAAAAGTGGCTAAACTGGACGGCTACATCACGCATTTATTCATACGGAACCGTCGTGGCAAACTATCACAAACGGTTTATAATAGAAACCGTCGTGATATTTTCACGCACGGTTTATAATAGAAACCGCCTGTGAAAATCTAGACAACACGACGGTTCGCTTTTAAGAACCGTCGTGAAATTCACGACGGTTCGTAAACGAACCGCCTGCGTGATAAGCGAGATAACAGAGACAGTTCGTTTTAAGAATCGTCTGTGAAATTTCACAGACGGTTCTTAAAACGAACCGTCGATGATAGCGAGACAACACGACGGTTAATTTTAATAACCGTCGTGGTAATCGATCGATAACCGATAATTGGTGTATACCGGATTTCGATCTCACCCGTCCATTCTCTCCACATCGAATGACAGCACCGCCTCCCACCGCCGGTCCTTATTAATAACTCCCCATCTACATTTCCACCGGTACTAGTCACGGTGAGTTCATCCACTAGCTAGCTTTCCGCATGCATCTCCCTCCGCGTGAGCTAGCGCCTCGTCGCAAGACGGCGGCAGTCGGACAACACACTTTTGCCGTAAATGTCGTAAGTGTGTCTTGTTCAGCCTTACCGTCATGCCATGAAGGGTTCGTTAGCTTGTTATCCTGTAACAAAAAAATTTGCTTCTCCCCTCCGTTGTGAGCTAGCGCCTCCGTCGCGGCACGGCGGGCCGCTAGACAACACACTCTTGCCGTAAGTGTTGCAAGTGTGTCTTTTTCAGCGGCACCATCGTGTCATGAAGGGTTCGTTAGCTTGTTATCCTGTAATAGAGCTGAATGTGTTGTTGTGTTTCCGTGTGCATTTGCTTGTTTTCCGTCTGTATTTGCTTGTTTTCAAAGGGCATGTAACAAAGAAATTTGGACACCGTCTGTGTAGGCGGCGTCGGAGAAGACGAGTATCACAGACGGTTGTTACTGATCAACCGTCTGTGATACTAAAGTATCACAGACGGTCAGATTAAAACCGTCGTGATAATCTGGAATTATCACAGACGGTTTTTATTACAAACCGTCTGTCATAGTAACAACCAATCAAATTCGTACACAGACAGGGGATCACAAATAAAAGGCAAATTTATTAATTTCAATTCGAGGCAAATTTATTACAAAAGTCGCAGAGATAAAGAGATTGCCAGATTCTAATCTTCTGGGCTTCGTACGCTTCTTCTTCGACATTAGGACTTGGAGGAGCGCCCGCTGAGTTCTCGAACGCCGTTCAGATTGTCCTTGTCCTCAGCACTTCCTCCTCCAGCATTGGCAAATGATCAGTAGCGCACGTCATAAGCTCGTAGAGGATAGCATTATAAGATTTCTCGAATCGCCGTTTCGCTGAGCGGCAATGCTATCCATCAATCTCTCCATTGCCACAAATGCTTCCTCCGCTTTGTGCACATTGTAGAGAAGAACGAGGTTAGCGCGGTTTCCCTTTCTGACGGCAAGAAAACACCCGCGTCGGCGGATGATGAGGTCCAATGACGGATGGAAGCGAGTCGAGGAGGAGAGCGGGCGTGGCGGAGGAGCTGCTCTAGACGTGGATTATTGGCACTGTGTAAGATTACGGCGAACAACTCATGATGGATAGATGAGAGGAAGGAGATGAGCGTAAGAACAAGACTAGAATCCATATTAATTGGTAGCTAGTAAGAACGAGACGTAGAAGATGTGATCACAAGAACAAAGACAGATGAGAGTGTACGTATGTAGAAGACCACGCGCGCATATTTAACCTTCAAAGACGATTTGTTCGTATACCAAACATTAATGAAATAGACGCTCAGATAACGAAGGAGATACGTTACGAAACACAAGAGATACGTTCGACTTTTC